>CAEFZY010044755.1:0-117924 GCA_903066815.1 Brachyrhaphis roseni
TATATATATATATATATATAAATTAAATCATTTCCTAAAATGATTTAATGAAACAATGTCTAAATATGAAGTAATCTCTGCTTGTTCTCCATCTCCTCACTAACAGCTTCCTGCTGCAGCTTCAACCTGCTCCTCACACCTGAATCCCTGTCCTCCTCCTCCTACCGCTGTATTCCTCTCCTCTCTTAATTTACGCTCCCTCTCCATGTTTCAACCCCTCGTCTCCTCTGTTCTTTTGCATGAAGCGGTCAAGTTCAGCGATTGAATTTAATTTAATCTGCGTGTGTGTGCGGCTACCTGCAACTGTAGACCTGCGGTCGAGCGATACTTGAGTTGCAGAATAATACACAGTTATCAGGCAAACCCCATCTGATAATTGTGGAAATTGTCGTTGTTTTCTTTGCTTGTCTGAGTATCTGTCCTCCTCCTCTTATAAAATACGTGTGAATATGGCTACACCATGTTAAATGTTAAAGGGAATGGTTGCTGTAACCATTATGGATTACAGCAACCATAATGGTTGCTGTTTTAGTGGGGATTTGTCCTTTAAGCCCTGCTTCCATTGCTCAGTCTGAGCGAGGTTCAGCCTTTTGTTGAGACAAGGTCAGTCTGATTGTTGACGAGGTCAGACTAATAGAAAATGCAGGCGTGGCTTATAATTAAGCTAAATGGAGAAGCCTTGCATTTAATATGTAGCAAAAATTCAGCACAGATAATTTTTTTTTTAATTCAAAGAAAAGAAACATGAAATTATTCAAAAATAGTCAATTCAAAAATTAATTCCAGCTTTTTTAATATATAATTTTTTATAAATTTTAACCCATTAAATTCAACATTAAGCCTCTACATATTTACATTCATCATTGGTTTGACTTCTGCATTTAAAATAAATGATATTTGTGTACTGTTGACAGTTTATTCTCGACAACCTTCCCCCTTGCAACTAGCATCCCCCTTTTTTCCCCCTCTTCTACTTACACTCATAAATATACATACATGGGCGCAGAGATTCGTGCACCCCCTGCCCCACCTGGTGCCTCCGTCGCGTCACATCGACCGGGAGGCTGGAACCATGCACCTTGACCCCCAACCCCTGACCTGCGACCTGCGTTGTCTGCATGTGTTTGGGTTGCGTTTGTGTGTGTGTGTGACATAAATCTGTTTTCTGCAGCCACGCTGCTGGGATCTTGATTTTGTTCTTATGGATGAAGGAAATGTTGAAGTTTTAGAAGATGACAGCTAAAGGTAAATGTTTTGGAGGGAGTGTGATGGAAATGTGTGTCTGTGGTTTACAGGGGATATGAAGCAGCTGCTGGTTTGGATCCAACGGAACCTGCTGATGGAACGGCCTGAGCTCTTTGTCCAGGGAGACACAGTGTGAGTGCACTTGACATACACTTGATCTGCGGACATTGGAAGCCTAAATACTCTCCACTAAAACATCATTTTTGGAATCTTATGTTAAAAACACATTTTGTTGCAGGAGCTTGTGTTTATGACCATTTTTTCTTGCGTGATTTAGTTTCAAGTTGGAGGCTTGAGTGACGTGATAACGCCACACTCATGTTTGTGATGGTGTGTGTGGGGTTCTCTGCAGTCTTATAGGACTGGCTGACTTTTACAGCTGCCTTTGTTTGCTACTATTTATAGCACCGTCTAACCAATGAATGGAGAAAAAGCTGGCCTACCTACAAACCTCACCGATTAGATTAAAGCTGGACATGTTGGCCGCATACATTTTCCTTTTTTTACCCAAAACCCTATCATTTAGATCTATTTTAAGTCTTCTTGGACACTTGCAATTCTTGCTTTGTCCTTGATTGTTTTCCATGTTTTGTTTTTTATATGTGTATGTGCGTGTTTGTTTTTGGCTTCCTCTTGCATTGCCCTTTCTTGCTGACGTCAGAGATGATCTGTGTGGTGGGTAGGAACACTACGAGAGCCATCATCAGTGTATGCCTCCGGCATTATCCCAGCATGCACATGACTTTTACTCTTCTGAAAACATCTGTTTGGAAGAGCTTGTTTTTAGCTCTGTCATCAGATATAATCCTCTAGAATTTATTTATATGAAACTACAAATTTTCAGTCACACTTTTATTTTTTCACAAAATTCTTAAAAAGCGTATTCGTATGATTTGCTCCTCTTCGATGTCAGAATCAGCCAGCTTTATACGTCAGCCTGCTGGGTCAGTTATGCTGTATGAAAATGATTTATATCTATTTACAGTTGAATTAAATACAAATAATCCAGATAAATATAAAGGAAGATTTCCAGAAAACTCTGTGTATACATCATACATTTCTGTCTATTATTTAGTGATTTACATGCATTTTTTATGTAAATTACACTATTTTGTGGGGGGGTTTTTTGTTGCACTCTTTATTGCTAGTTTGATTCCACTGTTCTACATTTCATATTATATTAAGATAGTTGCCTATTTATTATTTAGCTTAGTATTTTCTGTTGTAATAACATTTTGCCTGCCTGTACTGTTATTTTGAACCTCTGCAAAGCACTTTGTATTGCATTTAACTGTATGGAAATCAACAAAATGATTAACAAAAACAGGAGACTTCTTAAATATTCATTGAATTAATATCAGAAAAACAAACAAAAAGCTTAATGTTTCTTAATTCACACAGCTTTAATGTGACCTTAAAAGAACAAAGAATTGTGCTGCACTTATCATATATTGCACTGCAGTTAAAAAATTGCTGAAAATGTTTTAGACATGATATTGTTTCAGGAGTATTCATTGGTTTTATTTTATTTCTAAGTGAAACTGGCGAGGCTTAAATTGAAAGGACTTAATGGTAAATATTTTCGACACAGAAATCGATCTAGTTTAATATTTTTTCTAGTAGATTCTCAGAGTGAATTGCGGAAGCAATTTCCAGTGAGCTATTTTTGATGTGAGGTCCTGCTCTGGGGTTGGAGACGGTTGTTTTGGGTAACTTTAGGTATATTCTGCGTTTCTGTGTGTTACCTTTGGGACAAGCGTTTGACTTAAAGCGGTGCGTTTTCCCACAGGAGGCCTGGGATTCTGGTGCTTATCAACGATGCAGACTGGGAGCTAATGGTGAGTCCTTGGAGTCACGTTCACTGTCAGATGATGTGGGGTGGATTTAGGTGTGTGCGGATGTATATGTGTGTGGGGGGGATGCATGACATGCGTAACATATTGTCTGTTAATCATCAAATGATCTCAGATCATGTAACTTAAACTGTATGTTCAAAACAGAGGAAAATTATGACTTTTTAATTTGAGGGGGAGGGATAACCTGCATATTTGCTGATGCAGAGAATTGAGTTTGCTCGTTTTCTCCCAGTCAGTTATGGCTTCATAAAATGTGGAAGCACCTTTTCCTTGGGGTCTCATAGCTGAACACATATTTAGATTTGCACGTGGCCTGAACGGCCCAGTTTTAAATGAATTGATCTGATTACAACACTCGGCTCAGGGTGTAAATAAATTGAGAAGTTTGTCATTGATTGAACCCCACTGGGAGCACTGGAGAAATAGATATATTCATATTAATAAGCACAGTTATTTCTCCCTCGTCTTGTGCCTGCAATAAGTATTGAATATTTTGTGTGTTTAAACATCAGGGGGAGCTGGACTATCAACTCCTAGACCAAGACAACATTGTTTTTATTTCTACGCTTCACGGAGGATAAATAACTAAAAGGACACCCATCATGATGTATATAATACATATATAACAGTTCCAGACCTCTACACCCTTCACTCCCCATTCTGTTCTCACATGAAAACAACAACTCACCCTACTGGACGCTGATGACGCGTCAATGCCCTCATGAAGCGTACAGCTGATACTGTTCAGCAGGAATGAGGGGAATTTCAGAGTTGGCTTCTGAAAACCTGGAATTGTGTGGAAGTCTTTTATCAAACTAGGCAGGTAAAAAGCCAGTCCAGAGTTTTCAATAAAGACCAGAATTGAAAAAAATATATCACTATAATCTTGGACACTGAAACTCCTAAGTATGTGGCAACATAATCTATTTTTTTAACTCATGAGAAGAAAAAAATGAAGATAAATACAGGTTTATTTGATATTTTAGTTAACTGTTTTACTCTTAACAGCTGTACCTTACAGTATGTTATTCATCATGCAAATACCCACATTTTTTTAATTTTTTTTTTCTTCTCTTGAAATGTATGTAATTTTTTTTTGTATTTAAATGTATGTATTGTTTTCCAATAAACTGAAAATAAATGGTTAATAGACTGAATTTATGTGGCATTTTTCCAGTCACACTGACTTCTCAAAACACTTCACACCAGAACCACAAATACACACACCTTCATAAACTGATACACAGATTGCTCTAGGCGAGTTGAGGGTAGTGCCTTGCCCAAGGCACATTGACAGGTGGCAGGAGACTAGATTCACACCCACAACTTTTGGATTGCAAGATGACTGTTACACTGACTGTATTATTACTAATAATTGTTTTTATTTCAAAGCAGGAGTATCTTACAATACAACAAAAATAAGATTGAAAAAACAATTCTAGTAGTGATCTATTTATATTTTTTGCAGCTAAATTGTTTATTTTATCTTATTGTACATTTCAAAATAGAATTTCTTCAACCTATGATCAATTACAAAATGAAACAAATATTTTAATCGAATTTTAGCATACATATTTGTAATTTTTGGTATTAGCTTATTATACCATTATTGCTATTGATGGTATTTTCGTACATAAATTGCCATAGATTATGTAATTTAAAAATTAGGTTCACAAAGGGTAATTTTGTCTCGATTCTCTGTATTAACAGGGTTTTTTTTAAAGTTGTTTTAAAATATTAACTGCTAGTTGCTATTATTTCAATTGATACATTTTTTTTCTAGACACATCCTATTATTTTCTAAATTCATTAACACACCGCTCACAGAGGCCTCTCCAAACGTTTTTCCTAATTGAGATCCAACAGCACCTTCCCATATTTGATAGCTTATAAAATCGATTAAAGCGCAGCTCGGTGATCCCGCCGCACTTTTATGATGATTAGACTCAACTTGGGGCTGATTGTTACCTAGCTAAAGCCACACTCAGATGGACTATTCATGCGAAGAGGTGGAGGACGGACATACAGGGTGTGTGCGTGTGTGTGTGTGTGTGTGAGGTGGTGTGAACTACAGGACCACTGCGGGAGGTCGAGGTCTAGCCTCCGGGCTGCCCTCTCTTGAACGCCCGAGGCGACCTAAAATCCTTTTCTCGGTGGTGGAGTCCGATTTGCAACGGGAAACCGGCCTATAATGGGCAGCAGAAAGGAAATGCTAATGAGGCTGTGAGGGGGTTAGAGAGGAGAAAGTGTTGCACTGTGTCAGCTGCTGCAGGATATACCGAGGCTGTCTGCGAGGGACACGCTTACAAAGTGGAGGGAAATGATCCCACACATGTATCTGCAGCTGTGCGCTGAGTCTGTTGGCTCTTAAGCTAGATTTTAAACGCTGAATGAATGTTTAGTTTATAAAAATTACATATATATTTAGAAATTTAACATACTTGCATTTTCTGTGGTTAATTCAGATTATTCCGTCAACTTCTTAACTTCTTCTTTTTTTTTTTTGAAATGTGATTTGCAAATTCAGAAGTAGTGGATTATTATTTAAGGTCACAGTTTGCGCACCGGCTGCTCAGCTGGAGACATGATGGTCGACCTTCCTGCCCTCAGCATCATAAAGACATGCCCAGTTCACACCAGCAGAATAAACAGCTCAGTCTGAGGTAAACAGACAGATAGTAAACAACAAGGACGAATAAGTGTGAGGCTTCATATTTAAAGATCAGGCTGGAAAAAAATGATGAAAACCTTTTCTGCAAAAAGAAATGTTTGCAGGCATGAGAAAAACCGTGAAACCTTTTAACATTAACGGAAAATTTAAATTTTTCATTCTTACTAGAGAAACTGTGAATACTACTGTTTAAGAGAATCTCACCTGTCCACTTTTTCCACCTGCTGAAGTTTTTTTTTTTTTTTTTTACTCTTAACTAAAATATTTCCCCTTAAGCAAACTATCGCGAGATTTTCTCATTTTCAGGTGCAAATACCTTTGAAAACTGGGTTTGGTGCACAGGCATTTAAAAACGAATTGCGAACTGAAAAATTCAGATCTACTGAATTGTGGTTTAAATGAAGTCATTCATTTACTTTTAAAAAACGAAGTGAAAGTCTCCTTATATCTTCGAAAGCATCTTTATTTTTGATAAACAAGGCTAAGTCCTTCAGATACTGTCAAATTTGCGCTGCATTTTGCGCACTGCTGTAAGAGCAACGATTGTGCATTAATCCTCTGGTATTAAAAGAGGTTAGCGTTTATTGTCCTACTACAATACATACATTGCCTAGGCATTTGTCCGTGTGTGTGCGTGTGTGTGTGTGGGGGGGTGTGTGTGCGTGTCTCTGTGTATCTGTCAGAGAGAGAGAGAGAGTCGACAGTTGGTGTGTCTGTGTATATTAATTAGTCTATAAGTAACAGCAAAAATTTAACATATATTGAAAAATTACATTTTATAATTCCTTATAGTTATTCTCAAAGAAATTAGTAAACGTTTTATTTTTAACAACAATAATAATAAGTTCTCGAAATTTTAGCATTATTTTTTGACTATTTGCAGTTATTACGTTTTTCAGTTGCTTTTTCTCCTCAAAATGAAGCATCTGTCATAAACTGGGCCAAAAAGAGTCCCACGTAAATTACCAATTATATTTTATATCATAAGACATCAGTTCAGGATTGTTTATATGTTTTCCTTATTTTTAACAAAAGTATTGTAGCCTCAAATACAAATTTAAAGGTGCAATACACATGTAATCTGTCATAAATTGGGCCAAAAAGTGTCCCACGTGAATTATCAATTATGTTTAATATCATAACACATCAGTTCAGGATTGTTTATATGTAAGCCTTATTTTTTTTTACAGAAAGTATTGCACCTTCACATTTAATAAAGTGCGTCACATTTCATAGAAAATAGCTTTAGGGTCCCTGTTGCTAGATGCGATTTAAAGATCCATAGTGTTTATTCGTGTCATAAAATTCTGTTGGTACATCCACGTTTTTTGAAAATACCCAAAGGTAAATTTTTTTTTAGTAAAATGACACTTTTCAATAACTAAGTTTAATTTTTATCAGATGGTTTGCCACTGTTTCCCTCATTCTTTGCTCGTGTCCGATGATTGGCTCATGTCACCAACAGCGTGCGCCTCCGTGCAGTGTGCAGGCCTCACGGTGAGCCTGCAACCATATTTGCCAAATACAGTCGATACGTCAATGCATCCAGTCGATATTTACCTTTTAAAGCAAACAGTCTTGATTAGATATTCGACAAAGTGTAAATACTAATCGGGCAAACACGCCGAAAACACAGTCTGAGGCAGAAAAAGGTTTTCCGTCACTTTATTGGCCCAGACTCGCGTTCATGTCCTCTTGAGTAAATAACATGCAGATTTAGATGTCTTACCTGCAAGAGCTACAGTTACAAATCAAACAGAGACTCAAAGGCCTTTCTGATGACTGTCTCGGTGATGTTGGAGGCCTGGAAGGCAGCAGCTGATGAATGTGAGCCTGCAGCAACAGATGTCCATACACAATTCTTGGGGCGGAATGGGATTTTTACTCAAGAATTGCGTTTGGACAATCAGTCGCGAAAGACCCTGTATGCATATTCTCTATCCACAGGATAAAAGGTGTGGGAGAAAATAAAATAATAATAATTAAAAATAAATAAATTTAACAAAAACACTCACACCAGCAGTGCATGCGTCTGGGGCAGTTTTTGGGCCCCTGGGTGCACCTGCTGCCGCTGCCCTCATGCCCCCTAGCAGTGTGACGCAGAAAGCTGTTTTCTATTTCTAAATTATTGCTGTTATTATAATTCTGCTCAGCTCTGCCTCTTAGATGTGCAACTTCTTCAGAAAAGCTCAGCATTTTGTCATACATTTTCATCTCCGAGCTGCTGCAGCAGGATGCATTTGCAGTGACAGCACTGAAACAACCTGTAGTACAACTTCCACTCTCTTTCTGAACACATCAAACGTTTAAAACCCCCCAAAAGAAATAAATCACTTTTAAAACACCGTAAAGAGGCATTTCAGCCTTTTGGCTGTTTCTAAACGTCCTTTATCTGCTTCGATTTAGTTTTAAAGTTATCAGTCCTTTAAAATGGCTGAATGAACATTGCAGTTTTAACCAAAATGACATATTTTTTATGGTTTTTTTATAGTCTCGTAAGCAATTGCTTTAAAAAAAAAAAAGAGTAAAAAATATCTGTCCAACAAGAGAGCGGCAGGGAGAGAATAAATGCAATTCCTGCATCCGTGTGTGCAGAAAAGAGGAAAACTCCTCAATTCTGCTGCCTCAAGGTGCAACACAATGGTTTTCCACGGCTGTTAAATTACTGAAAAAAATCCCCCTCCTGTTTGAATAGAGGGACGTCGGGTGGCTGTGGTCCTTTCCTCCGCTGTTGAAACCAAAAGGGGGGAAAAATAGAGATGGAAAGCGCTCTAGTTCCTGCTGGCGCGTCCTTGGTTCTGTTCCCACATCGTGCGTTCCCCCTCGGATGTCTGTGCTCCGTCCAAACCCTCGCCCCCCTCTCGTCAGAAGCTGCGGAGCCAGCAGGCTTCATACTCTCCGGACAGACGCTCCTGCCTCCTCTCCACCCATCCTTTACGGGCTCTGACTGACTGACACACTGTGCGGATGCGCGTCCCTCTGCACCTCCTGCTCCCAACAATAAATGCTGCGGCTGCGATGCGAAGGCGGAGAGAGGACTGGAGAAGGTCTTCGCTTGGTACTGAATTTGAATAACACCACGGGGTGATAAATGTCCATTGTACTGCTTAAGTAATGAATCTCCGCTGTCCTCTGTGTCACACACACACACACACAAACGCGCACGCACAGACGCACGCACACACGCCGGCAGCTGCGATGAGGGACCAGCAACCCCTCTTAAAGACACAACAGCCCCATTTTCCTTCCCTAAAAAGAGATTACAATCCGGACACTGTTTACTCTCTGGCCGCGCTGCATGACGTGTTGAATGTTTCTCTTTTGGCCCCCGCTCACTTGTGTGAGCAAACTAGTGCAACGCCGTAACCAGGCACTTGGAGATAAAGCGGTGCCTTCAGCGCCATGCGCAACCATTCTGCTCCTCAAAGGGCAGTTTACTGCAGGCCTCTGAGGAAAGTGACACAAAACGAGGGGATTATAACATACTCATGTGACAATCGAGTGATAGGGCCACATTGAGGATACTTATTCACTGATAAAACTAAACGTTCCAGATTAACCATAAAAAAGTGCATTTAGAACCTCCCCTATATATTTATATATATATATATATATATAGGGGAGCATTACTTTATGGAGCATAAAGTAATGCTGTGCTGCCTCTCCCCTTCCTATGCTGCACACTGTTGGTCAGCTGGCTGAAAGTGGGATTTATCACAGTTTTACATAATGTGTAACAAAGACAAATTTTTGTTTGGACCTTGTTTTCATCCACACAACAGACTGTAAAGATAATAATGATATAGCATACTTTATTATCAATCAAATGTATGTAAAATGTATTTATTTTCCTTTAGTATATTGCAAGAAAATACCACATACATATATTTAAGACGGACAAAACACCTAACTAAAATAATAAACGTGAGAAAGAACACTTCCAAAAAACAGTGTAGTTTTAAAGTTGGCAAGCTAGAAGCACTTTGTATTCTATTCTCATTATTAAAATTATTTTGCTATTGATGCACACAAATTTGACCTTAACCTCAATTTAACTGTTGTCAACATGTCACCTAAAAACTTCCTTGATAATCTTTTAGATCTAATCGCCATCAATTTTGATTACTGACTGTCCAAAGTTACGTATTTCCCGCCATTATCCAAACTACACATTTTATTGGTTGATTAGCACGTCATGATGACTCCGAACCCGGAAAATCTGTTTCCACCTGAGCTGCTGAGTTCTGACTTAAATGAAGAAGGAAAAAGCAAAAAAAAAAAAAAAAACCTTCACAAACATGGCTGAAGGGAGCACCGATCACCCTGTTTGGATTTGTTCATGATTTATTTCTGTTTTTCTTTTTTTTATGTTCATCAAATTTTTATGTCAGCCAATCAGTAACATTTGAATGACCTAGTGGTTCTGAAAACACATGAGAACCTAAACGTACTACTTGACCAGAGTAAAGCATTTTTCTGGTTCTTTCCATACCACAAGATGGAGGCTCAAACTTAGTGCCGCTCTTCTTTTTTATTTTACCCTCTCTGCTTTCTGCTTTTAGAATCTTCTTTAAATCTCAAAGAGAAAACTTATGACACATGATTTGTTTAAGTACTCATCTAATTGTTCAGAGCTTTATAATTAACACTAGTGCTTTATTTGTGTTTTTCTTTTTAACTTATTTAAGTGATTGGTTGACATTGATGTGATTCATAATGAAATTCTTTCTTGATTACGATAATTACCACATATTTTTGGTCTGGTAAATGCAAAAAAAGTCATACCTTGCACCAAAGTTAAATTCAAATACAAAGAAAAACTAAATAGTTTATATTCTTAAAAGAGTGAAAATAAGATAATAATGAAGCAAAATCTAGAAAAAAAAATAGTTCTTCTCACCACGTTTTCAACGTAAAATACAATAAGCTCGTCTAAATTGTTTTTAAACGGTAAACTTAAGTGTGTCCACCTCACTGGAAGCAGAAATTTGAACCACCAGACCCATCCGCATGTCGTGCATATCAGCACTTTTTGAGTGCTGCGTCTGCGCTGCAGGTTTTTGATGCTTGCAAACGGCACCTTCCCCTCCCGCATCTCTCCTCTCTCTCCTTCTCTCCCTTCTGTCTAATAAATCATCCTGACTGATCCCGCCCCGCAGGCGCAGGGGGTCCTCCTCTTTAAAAAGCTCAATCCGTTTTCCCCCCTCTCTCTTTTCATCCCCTCTTGAAGAAGCCGAGTTAACCTCTGAAGCTCCGCGCAGCCAGGGCTCCTCTCAGCTCCAGCCCGCCTCTCATTCATCCAGCCAGTCACTCATTCATTGCTCTTTTTTCCCCTTTTTGAGTCCTGAAAAGCAAACTCCTCCATCCCCAATCCCCCCTTCTTCTGCCTTTTTCTTGACTTCTTCAGAGGCGGGAAGGAGTCAAGAGGGTGAGCTTTCACTCTCACCTCTGGGTGCACAAACGCTTACACGTTTTCTGCGGACATTTGGAGAGATTAAACACTCCGTGTTTTGGTACATTGTGACCCGCTCCATGGCTAGTATTTATTTGGTTGTTAATTTGAATGTAAAATTGTGCTTTCTTTACCAATTAGATTCTGAAGTAATTCGGTTACACTGGGGTCTCAGAGTAAGGGGAAGGTTATGTAGTCCAGTCACAAGGGACTGGACAACATAATGTGAAGAAGGGGACTGGCATAAAAACTATTAATCCCAGAATGCACTGCTTTCAGTTGTTGGTGGAAGAGGAGTTTCAGTGCTTGAATTTGTGACTTAGGATGTCTGAATATTTATTTAAGACATGCAGGTAGCTGAGAATGAAACTATTTGGCTATTATTTCCTGATGATGATGTGTTTATTATGAGACATAAATTACGGTGGACCCCATTTAGTTATCAGTTTGAGCTGAATTTTATTTGTGGCTATCAGAGTAAAGAGGGCTGAAAATACATCTTTCTCACAGTCTCTAAAAAATTGCCACACAGCTCTCTTATACTGAGATTATATTTTTATCAGCTTTATCTACTCAGTTATGGTCTACTTTGTGTCATTCTTTCAAAAAATGTTCCAATAATACATTAAGCTCTGTGATTTTATCGTGACCCAATATTAAAAAGTTCAATACGTAGTATTATTTTTGCTTTAGACAGCCAGGCAGACACACAGACAGTGACAGTTGCCTCGGTGCCTTTCATGCTGGATGTTTGTCTTGGTGGTGTATTGTCACGATGTGTGTGCACACACACACAGAGACAGTAGGAGGCTGCTGCACTCTGTTGCTGCTGTGCTTCCCCTCCCATTCACAAATCAATGTTTAACCTGCTGGCTAAAAGGCCTTACTGGGGGAAAGGGAGGTACAGAGACTGAGGTGGGCTGTGAAGCAGTCCTGTTGAGAGATGAAGGAGGAAGAAATAAGTCGGAGCAAACAGGGGAATCCTTAAAATAAACCTCCTTTGGTGAAGGCATCTCCTCCCTGCTGCTACTGAGGATGAAGGGGAGAGTTAGGCGACAGCGTGCCAGGCGGTGTCATTGAAATTTATAGTGGGACGGCTGTTTAGGCGAGCCAGCACACAGAGTCAAATCTACAAAGAAGTAAATTAGGAGGAGAGTCCCTGAAAAGGGTCAGTGGACAGACACAAACTCATGATCTATAAATCTACCTGCTGTGGTGTTGTTAAAGGATCATTATGAAGGAGAAACTAATTTCACCTTGCAACATAGACGGATTACTGAGCAAGGCACGCTCAGGGCCATGGGAATTCACCAGACATCCTTTTTATGAAGCATAATAACATCAACAAATACATAATGTAACAGAAATTGACTAGGAGAATAGACAAATTAACCAAAATATAAAAATAAAACTTCCACTGAATAACAACACATGCTACTAGTTAACAATAATATGGCATTAAGGAACTCTGAATGAAAACAAAATGACCACAAAATATGACACATAATAAATGTGTTGGTGTTTGGAGCTGTTAATATTTTTATTCAGCTCCAGTTCAGTTTGCCTGTCAGTATCACATTCTCTTCCTGCGAAGTTGCATTAGTTTCATGTACACTTTCCAAAAAGTTCAGACACGTTTCATTCTGCTTGGTGTTGTCAAACAGGTTCTATTACGTTTCTTGATTCAACCGACCGGCCAGTATCCAAGAATGAAATTGAACCAAAAATGTTGAACCAATTCAGGATTTAACAAGGAGCTGGATTCCTAATCAAATAGGCTGATTTGAATAGCCCTTTTTCATCATGTCTGTATTTTATTAAATTTGTTCAATATTTGACACCAGACTGAGATTTGACTGGGAACTTCTGACTTTCACAGACATCAGATTGATTTTCGATGTAGTAACAGAAAAATTGACAGAGAAACATCAACATATCAGCAGTTTCTAAAAATATGAAATTGTATCATTTTACTCTGTTAGTTCTCTTTTCCAACCCTAGATCTTCTCATTGTGACACCAATAAAGTTTAAAACAACTTCCAATGCTTTTTGACACTTCTCTCCATGAAAAGTGATCAAAAAAAGTACTTTATCCCCAACCATAATCTTTTTTTTGTTATCATAATCCTTTTCTTCTGTCAAAAGCTTGAAGGCATCATGTCCAGTGTAAATTATATTAGTTGTCATGTTGAAATTTGCTGTATGCTTGCATTATTTAGTGCAGCAAACATTTAGAACAGATGAGTTAGAGGGATCAGAATACAACAGGCAGTGTTTGGCGTTGCAGGTCTTCTGAAATATGACTTGCACATCTCAAACACTCTGATCAAGAGTTGGGAAAATGCCTTTCATCATGAGATTTGATAGAGCTAAAATAACATTTTGACCTGACAGACAGCCACGTCCAATAATAAAAGAAAATGCCAAATCGAATTTCTAAAGACCAATCCAATTGTTTAAAATTCAGTTTGCAGAGTTTCTATTCATTAAGTTGGAGCTCAGTATTTAGAGATTTCCCATCATTAAGATGCATTTTCCTCATTGCTTCTGTGTCCACAATGTCATATGTGCTTTTCTCATAAATATTGTTGTAAGTGCTTTTTTTTTTTTGCAAAAGAATTAGCAATAGGGCTCTGAATGCAGCAAATCCCACGAGTTCAGCTACAGAAAGAGACAGGATATTACTTAGCTACATTCAAATACATGCACAAAAATTTAATTGACCTTTATGAGTGTTGTTTTTAGGAAATATGTGAAAAGCTGACAAAATATAATACATAAAAGGACAGCATTGTGTTGCACTCATGAAAGTCAGAATTATCTCAAAAATAAAAAATACATTTCCTGTTTTAAGACCAAAAATAAAACTGAAATGGACAACTCCTCATGGTTTCTCTCCGCTCAGGTGAACACACTCCTTTCACCCTTTTACTTCTTTTCTACCACCATTATAAGCATACACTTACATGCCTAACACACACACACACCCACTGCTGCACCCCACCCCCGAGCACACCGCTGCCCAAACATCCCCTGAATTCTTTGACAGCGGCTGCGCTGTTTCTTGGCAACGAGGAGATGAGCAGCATCATACAGGGGGGTAGCAGGGAAGGGGAGAGGAGAAGTCCTCAGTTATCTCACCATTACCATGCACAGATCAGGCCGCAAAGGTGGTCAAAATATTCAACATTTTGCCTTTCTAAATTCAGTTTTGCAAGGTCAACATGAATGATGTTTTTATTTGTCCAGATTAATCTTGAAGGCAAATTTGCTCTCTTTTAAGTTCATCAAAGCATAAAAAACATATTATTCTCTTGAACGTGAAAGAATTCTTTCAAAGCCTTAGTTTTAATGTACTGACAAGATTGTGTTGTGTATAGACCAGACTTAATGCACTTGGGTCATTTTGTATTGAAGCAATTCTTTTAAAGTGCTTGAGTCAAACAACAATATTGGCCACCTGGGAATTAAAGAAGAAGAGGAGGAAAAAGAAACACCCAACCCACTGACACGGCAAGTCAATTTATCTATACTGCTGCCAGCAGCACAGAACTTCCCCTTCAAACTGTCAATTAAAAACACAAACATGACATCTGTGAAGGAATGCAGGACTGATTTAAACACGACTTGTGATCAAGCCCGGATTTTAGCACGAGCTTACCGGGGCTGCAGCCCGGGGCCCCGGCGCTTCGGGGGCCCAGAAAGATGCTTTGTATTTTTGTGAATGAATAAGGTTAGACTGTCTTAATTTTATCACTGGCTAAATGGATTTTGGCGGTGTTGTTGAAAAAAAATGTCTAATTTGTTCTGGCAAACGTCCATTAGAAATGCTTGATTATTATTGGTCCACGTTGGACGCTTCTTACGCTTTGGGGCGGAGCATCAGGGAGGGATTTCTCAAGATGGCGGACAACAGAATGAATGACAGCGGAGCGAAAGAAAAAGAAGAGCGCGACCGAAGATAATATCCAAGCTAACAGTTTTTTTTTTTAACTCATATTCAATGTACTGAACAGAACCATCGTCTCTCTTCGTTTCTCAAGACGTTAGCCTTGCTAACAGGGGTTCTATGGTCCGCCAGAACCTGGATCTCTGACTGATCCGGTGACGCCCAGAGGTGGCGGAACGGTGAACTTCTTCGCCAGGTGCAACAATGACCACTGATAATCCGTACAGTACTGATCCTGCACTTTGGGTAAAAACTGATGAGTTCGTGTGAGCTTACTGGGCTGAGCAAGAAGCAGGGAATATGGATGTTAATTTTAAAGCATCGGAACATCTTTACAAACATCAGAAACGATTCTTCTCCAGATCGCGTTTTGAAAGCAGCTAGTAAGCGGTGAGTACATCCAAACACAGGCTGAGTTATCCTCCATCCACCGCGGCTGTTTTTTTTTTTTATTTTTTAAACGATGCTAAAAGTCAGTGATGCTTTGAAACGGTTTCCCTGAGTGGAAAAAAGCAACAGAACGATTAAAAGAGAAAGAAAACGGCTAAAGTCACAGAAAAGTAATGCGACTGCTCTGCTCGCTCGCGCTCAATGTGAAGTTAAAAAAGCGGAACTAGCTTTAGCTTCCAGCTAGCAGCAGCGGGAGGAGCTGACCTATTCCTATGGCGAACAGCCGACTGTACAAATTAGCTCGAGTGCGTCCTGCCCTGCCCTGACACGCAGCTAAAAGCCAGTCATCACCAAATAAAAGTTTTGACCAGGTTTGGCTCTGACTGTCTGAACATGGTAAGGAAATAAACCTGATAATTACAGTGAAAGATACAGTTGATAAAAATTGAAAGAGGGACGGAGACAAATAAAGATAGAAATGAAGAAGGATAAATAAATACTGTACATAGAGGATAGATAGAGAACATTGTCAAACGTTTCTTCCTTAGGAAAGCTCTGTTGAGTAGACATACTCAAGATGTTCAAGTATTTCCTTAATAACTATTTTGTTTGTAGTAATGATCTTTACATTCATTAGAGGTGCACCGGCAGCAATTTTCTGGCCGATCACGATCTTTAAAAATCTGACTTGCTGAATTTTTTTTTTTGTGCGTGTGTGTGCAAAATATAGCAAAAAAGTTGGCAATCATGGAGTGAGTGTTGTAAACTTTACATGGAGAGATGACCTGGTGCTTGGGACTGTCCATCAGCACTCTCTCATGGTGGACAGTGGCTGATTTTTGACCTTGTAGTTAGATAAGGTTTGTGGATAGGATCGGTTCCACAAGTAAGTCACGGCTAAGCGCCATCCACCCAACGGGAAGGAAATCAGGGATATATATATATATATATATATATATATATATATATATATATTGCATTAAAAAAAAATATATATATATTTTTTTATGCAACTGCATAAGGATGATTAAGAAGGGCCCGCACCTTGACTCAAGCCCAGGGGCCCACACCCTCCTAAGTCCGGCCCTGCTTGTGGTTCTTTTATTGCAAGCACACCTGTTACTCAAATTTTCTGAGAAAAATGTGTAGACCTGTTGACGTAATTAGACATAAAATGTTCTCTCACACCCCTGGTAGGATCCCAGATTTGTCATCCAAAAGATGGGCTATTTTTATTCTTTCATATGTTTTCCACCTTTAATGTGACAAATATACAATAATAGTGGAAAACAATTTTATTATAGAAAAAATACAAATTAAAGGCAAAAAATTACAATGATTTTGTTGCATCAGATAATATAAAAAAAATTTTAAGAACCTTTTTTAATTTATTAATTCGTTTGGTAAGAGTCTAACAGCAGCCCACTTCCTGACTCAGCAGGATTTGCTCATGCAGGCTTGGAAACCGTCTTGAAATTTCACAGATTGCAAAATCATCTCTTGTCCAAACCCTCTTCAGTTGAAACCAAAAATGCATCCTGTTGTTTATTTGAATGTGTTTTTTGATGCATTGATGCAAACTGATGGCGGTGAACTGAAGCCATTGTAGCCACAGCTGGCATGCACCAGCACAGGGATCACTGAGCCCTTTGGCCACAACCAGCAGGAAAGGCTGGTGAACGAATGAGGGAGATAGAGTGGGAGTTCGAATCCACTGGTGACAGGGCAAACTCCTACTAACATTGCCACCATCACACCATTCACACAAATACATACATAAATGTTCAACATGCGGTTCCGTCATGTTGTGAGGGCTTTGTTGGTGCCAGTTCAATACCCAATATGACATCCAAGCTCATTATGAAGACATCCTGACTGAAATTATGTTCTTTTATAAATATATTATTTAGCATTAAAGTATCCTCCCTTCACATTCACATTAGCCGTAGCATCTATCCTTTAGCACCCACCTGTGATGATTTTCTTTGCTGATTAAAAACAAGAACAACTTCCCCCTTCTTAGTGATCATTAGCCAAAATACCAAAACCAAATGTTGATTTAATGGAGTAAGATTTATTCTAATACCGCATCTGTATTATTGCATATTGCCTTGTGAAAAATGTTTAGAAAATAAATATTACAACTACTTTGACATAATGCTGAAAAAAATTATTTGTTAAAAAATAATAATAATAAAGCTCAGATGGAATTATCCATAAATTGTAAAAACGTGACCATCTTCTGTTACACACACCCAATGACAGGGAAGGCTGGGAGCAGCAGGCTGTTGTAGCTGCTGAGTAAGAGGGTGTGAGCTTCCATTCAGACCGTGATTGGCAGGTATTGACCTGGCCAGCCAAAAGACGTCTCTTTGGGAGCGCTATTGATTATTGCCACTGCAATAAAGGTCCTGAAAGCTTGTGAGAATGCCACAACTCGTCTCTGGACATGAGACACGGGCCCAACGCAGCAATGCAATGACAGAAACACTCTTACTACATGACATCCTAACCTACTCATTCTTTCATGCAGGCAAACGGGTTCTTAATTAGAAAAAATTAAGATGGAATTGGTGGTGTATTAACTAACAATAATCCCATCTATTTTACTTGAATCAAGGCAGACATTTTAAAGATATCTAAAAAGATTTAAACCCACAATACAGTGGAAGGTCAGCAGTGGGCTTCCTTTTATGCGCATGGTAGAGTGTGATGGGTTAGGAGCGTGCAACATACCAGAATCCAAGGGGAAGCATGGGGGAGTTGGTCGGGTCACCAGCACCAGCATGACTTTGTCATTGAGAAAAAGAAGCAGAACCAATGGTACTGGACTTATGCCAATGTCTGTGGCAGTAGCTAGTGTGCTGTCATCATGTGTGTAAATCAAGGAGAGCATAAAATGGGCTCCATCCAGTATAAAGGAAGCCTAAGCAGAAAAACTATTTTGAATGGATTATTTGTTTACTCTATGAGCAATACTAAAGATAGCAAGGTTTTCTTCATCTATCCATTCTTTGTCTTCTGCTCAGACCCCGCAGGAAAACCCTGACATCCCTGTACCCTGTCGACTCTGAGAGGTCTCAAGGCATTCCCAGGTCAGGAGGAATATACTTAAAATCTCCAGTGACTTTTGGATCAGCCTCAGAATCCCCCTCTGAGTGTGACATTCCTTCAAAGACAGACTTCCAAGAGGGATCCAAACCTACACTACCACTGCTACATCATTCACTGCGGAGAAGCAGTGACTCCATTCCAAGCTTCCTCTGGATGACAGAGATCTGTGCTTTATCTCTAAGCCTGAGTTTAACCACTCTAAGAAGGAAGCTCATCTGAGCTGCAGGAATGATTTGTTTCCAGATAGTTCTTGGCCAAATCCAAATGTGTGTTATGTGTTCTATGGTATTTGGGTTTCAGCATTCCTTTCGTTGGCCATGTCTTTGAGCACTAAGCGCCTTGTACTTTGAATGATTGCAGGGAGGATGGAGTTCTATGCCGAAACTGCAGAATAATGAGTTCCTAGTAGCTTTATGTTTGATTTTCTGCTAAGCTTTTTGTACAAAATTGTAGAAATGTAAAATAGTCAAAAGAAAATGCAACTTGAGAAGCTGAAAAACCTTAGCGCCATTCTTTTTGACACGGTTTAGGCTAGCTTTTGCAAACCAGACAATCCAAGAATGGCATTTATTTTCCTTGGCACAGTTTGGCTTACGCACTACAACAGAAATAAGGACTTTGACTAATTAAAACACTTTGATATAGATTCTTGATTGCCTCAGGCCTCAACTTCTCGCATTAAATAAATTCAGATGATGGACATGTTTAAATACATTTAGAAAATTAATTTGAAAATGTATTAAAAATAATATTGTCAAAATACTCACTTACTGCAAGTACAATATTATCTCTTCAGCCCGTTATTGGTCTTCCCTAATTTTTTCCACATAGAAAACCCTAAATAGACAACCTCAGGAGGTCTACTCATTTAATGTCCGAACCACTTTTAGTGGCTCCTTTCGGTGTGATAGAGTGGTGGCTTTATTGTAAAATTTCCCTTGGTTGATGGACCAGTACACGATGTGAGTTTTGCATTTACACTCGGCTCTTTCTTCACTGTGCCCAGCTGCAGCAGCACCAAGCATTCTGTAAACGAGTCCCCCGTCTGTCTATCTCCTGCTCCATCCTATCACCAGACATGCAAAAGACACATACTTTTGTTCTCCACTTGTGCACTTTGCTCCTCTTCTACACATTACCAGAAAAGAGAAATACCAAACAGGAAAACACTGAAAAATTGCAAGAAAGTTAACTTTCTTTTGATCAAACATGTTTTAAAAGATTACAAGACATAATTTGCTGCTTGGAAGCAAAAGAAATGAAAGCTTTGTTTTTAAGGATGCAGGACTACTAAAGGTTAAGTTAATATGTTTTTAAGTTGTTAAAAAGCAGATTTAAGTGAAACTCCTCTACATAGTGGAGTTTGTGCCCTTTCCCCCTCACTGATTCTCTTTTGCAATCTGCTCAAGACAATGAAGATTTTCTTTTTGTCCTTCCCTGCCTATCCTTGCCCCTCTGTCCCTCGTTCACACACTCCCTCACACAAATGCCGTCTCCACCCTTGACCTCACAGTGAAAAGTTAGCGCACCGGAGGTTGAACTCTCCCAGATCAGCTGCAGCCACAAACGCTGGGAAAATTGCGCTGGACGCACACACTTGGGCTCCGTGTCAGTGCGTGCGTGGTTGTGTGTGAGCGTGGCAACACTTGGGGTGTCAATAGGGGAGATTTGACCCTCTACCCTTGTGACCTGTCCAAACAAACGAGCGCCTTTAACCCAAGTCCACCATTGTCACCACCGACTGCCTTCGTTTATTCACAGCACACTGGAAAAAACCCCCTCAAAATTCATTATGGACCACTTTGCTTATTATTGTCTAACAACCCTTTTTCTTCTCATCAGGTCTTTATTCTCCACTCTTTCCATCATTTATGTTCCCAACACTTTCCTTTCTAAAAGCTTCCCCTCTGTCCACTTAGACTTATGATCCTAAATATTCACTTTTGTACAGATTGAGAACAAGCACTATAACACTTTACCACACCTTGAGTGTTCCTCTTATCGCTGAATAAAGCTGTGCTAAATATTTAGTCAGTGTCTTACAAGACAGCGACTAAAAGAGTTTCATTCAAGCTATTTAGGAAATGGAAAATTAAAACATATAGAAAAACTAAACACACTTCGTAGACTTCTACAAAATGCGCTGGTTGAATACTCTGGACTACTTGACGTTGCCATTTTCCTGGTGATTATTACCTCTAGTTTGAATCATTTTCAACATTTGGTCACAATTCCTCAGTAGGAATGCCTATCTACTTTTACAGTTCCTGAAAGTAGAGACAGAGGGAGACTTTCCTCCTGGAGAACCAGCTCCCAGTTTCAAACCCTGCCCACCTTGAAGAACAGACCTAAACTTTCCTTTCTGATAAAGATAAGTTCTTGTGGCTTATGTTATCATGACCTATCTCTGTGGTTGTGTTGGACTGTTGCAAGAGTTTTCCTGCTACTCTCAAGGTATGCATTTTGACCAATCATTACTGTCTTTAACTCTATTTTAATTTTCCAGAAAGTAGTCCTGTCTAGGAGAGTTTTTCCATCTTGGATTGCACTTTTTTTGTGCAATCCAAAAAAAGTGGATTGTCTGGATCTGTCTTAACAGCTCTGACAGCAAGCACAATTGGATTTAAATAGAACTGAATTGTTTGACATGGACACGTTTATAATGTAAAAAGCGTTGAGACTATATTTGTTCACCACATCAGAATTTCATAAACCTGTTTCATACATTACCTCTCTTACTGACCCATCATAAATGACACCCTGCCATATTCAACATTTGTCTTTGACTTTCCTGACACACCTGTCATTTAATTTGTGATGACCATAAACTCTCCATGTTTTGTTAAATAAAACTTCCTACAAACTCAATGTTTTACATCTCTATTTGAAATAAACCGAAATCTAAACAAAAATAACTATAATTTATGCAATGGCTAAGTTGGTCATGTCAAAACCTCAAGTGTAAAACTTTAACCTCATAATTACACCTTTAAGACAAAGGGCCACGCGGCCTTTGTGGCGCACACTCAACTTTTTTGCATAAAATTGCTGTTTTTGCTTTGGGTAGAGCAGGACATTTGTTTAAAACATCTTTGTGCATGATCGTTATTATGCTATTGCAGGTTTATGGCTGGCTTTAACTGCTTTTGCAGAAATAATTAACCACGCGGATGTAAAGAAGTAGAACAAAATGATATTAGAAAGCAATAACCTGAAGAGACAAGCCCTCACTACGACGTCTAACGTCACTAGGTTCTTCTTTTGGATCAAAGCCGCCCCCTGCTGGTGATTTTGTTAAAATGTCTCCAAAATTGGTTGCACGTCAATTTGTTTTAATTATTAGAAAGCTTATATATAAAGTACATATGGGTAATTCGGGCTACTTTAGCTAACAACTACACTGCAGTTTGTTGCAAAAATAAAATAAATAAAAACACTATATTAACTGATGAGAAGGAAACGATTTTTAGTTATTTATAAATTGAAATAGTGAAATTACAGAAAATAGAGAGCATATATTTCTTAATATCTGTAAAAAAAACAAAAAAAAAAACAAAAAACGTTTTTAGGGAGTATGAAATTAGTCTGGCCAAATCGTGATGCCTTTACTGCATTGCTAGATTCTTCCTTACAGCGGAAGTTGCGAGTCCTCTCCCAGTCTGAGCTTGCATGACTTCACCCAGCAATGGGAAGAAGTAGGTGGTTGATCATTTGGGAAAGCCCTCTTTTTCTTGGACTGCTGACGCGTACAAGAGTCTACGGGCTGCCCAGAAGCGAAGCGGCATTTTTCCTCTTCACCACATTCCACCATGTTGCTTCATGTTTTAGTCTTAGCAGCCCTGACTTCCCGGGCTGAGTGTTACTTTATTGAAGAAAAGTTCCCGGAGGAGTCCGGGATGCAGCCTCCCACCGTGGTGATCGCGATCATAGCCAGGAACGCAGCGCATTCCCTGCCGTACTACCTCGGAGCTCTGGAGAGACTCAACTACCCCAAAGACCGCGTCTCTGTGTGGTGGGTGTCCTGCATGCTCTGCCCCCGACTCCTTAGTCAGGGATCAGCTTCTTATACCCCTTCAAAAGGTCAAAAGCATTTAGATGAGTTGAGGAAAGGAGCAGTCCTGTTCCCCCTCTGAGCCTTTCTCCCAGCACAGGGCTGCAGTCAGCTCCTGCTGTTTGGAGACAGTTTTAAATGCTCTACTCTGATTTGTTTCGGCAGTCTGAAATAATAATTGGGCATGACTCAGTTGCTGTTTTTAAAATCTAATCTCACCATCACTAACTAAACTTGGGTGTGGTTTATTCACAGAAAACTGAACTTGGCCTTCTGTAAAAGTAACAAGTAAAGTGCTTGCAGAAGTTTTGTCACGTTACACCAACAAATGTTAATGGATTTTATTAGGACTTTATGTACACACCAACACAAAGTAGTGCGTGATTCTGAAATGGAAGAAATAGAAAGCATGTTTTTCAAAATTTCTTACAGGAAGAAAAAAAAAAAAAACATTTAGAAAATGTTGCATGCATTTGTACTCAGCCCACTTCACTCTGACACTGTTAAATAAACACCACCACCAAGCACTCCAGAGCTTCTAGGAAATAATGAGAAAGAAAGATCACATGCAAAAGTGCAATGGAAAACTTAATATTGCACGTAACACATTTTTCACAATAAAACAAGTGTCAGCATCATGCTGTGTCAAGGCTGTTCTTCAGTAAGAACACGGAAGCTTATCAGATTTGATGGGATTATGCTAAAGTCCGGACAAACCTGGAAGAACTTTTTAACTTTTTAAGAGGTTGCAAAGGACTTGAAACTTTCACTTTCCAGCAGGACAACAACCCTAAACACAAAGTCACCGCAACAATTGGATAGTTTAGGATAGAAGCATACTTCTATGTTGGAATGGCCTAGTCAAAGTTTAGACAGAAATCCAACCAACCAATCCATTCAAACAATATACAAATGTAAAACATAATTTCATTTATTTTATTCAAATATAAAACAGTTTCTTTCTAGCTGCTGCTAAAATTATATGAAAAATTGATAATTACAGTTATAATATGCATATATCTAACATTTTTATACTTATCTTGACTTTTATAGACATAATTTAAAATATACTGTGTTTAGTTTTAGTTTTCATGTTTATATTTTGCATAATATAGATAGCCTTCAAATAAAACACTGACATGCCAAGGATATCAGCCCTGTATTTTGAAATTTCGTAAATATTTTGAAGCTAACTTTTTGAAAGCAAGGTAAAAACTGTTCATAAATAAAATAAAGGCAATAAAACAATGAGAAATTCTAATTTATAGGAAAGGGTCACACAAATGTTACATCGCAGTAGAGAAGATATCCAAATTAAATCAATTAGGCGAATCATTTATAGTGGTGGGTTTTTGCTATAAATTAATTTCCCTCATTAAGGGACACTGCTGAAAAAAGACCCCCGATATTAATGGTTTCTATCCGCTCCTCCGCCCAAAGGTGGTGGAGTGGAGTAAATTATTTTTATAGCTTGTAACAGATGTGACTGCTGATCTGATCTTCATACATTCTTAAAGTCCTGTCCAGATCCTTTCTGATTTCTCCTTGCTCCTCTCAGGGCCGCGACAGATCACAACTCGGACAACACCACAGCCATTCTGAGAGAGTGGCTCACTGTCATGCAGAGATTTTACCATTACGTTGAGTGGAGGCCAATGGACCAGCCGACGTAAGTCCACATTTATCGTTTCGTTAAACTTCCTGCAGGGCTGTGGTTCATGACAGCTACAGATCACAGTTTAGTGTGAGTATGTAAAAGAACAGGAGAGAACATTTCTGACCAGATGTTGTTTACATCTCAAAACTGCCTCATAAGTTTTCACTCTCACTGAGATTGAACTATATGTCACACTGTAATCTGAAATAATAATAATAAAAACATATTTTTTGCGTGTTTCTGCTCATCTGCTGTTATGCAGATAACTCTATAATAAGGAGCAGCAATGTAGTAGTTTAGCGTCCAAGAAACCAAATGTTCTTCTGTTTTTTGTTTTGTCTTGGCTTCAGGAAAGTTTCACTCAAGCTTGTTAAAGATCTTTTCAAAAAATGTTCTTTGATCTATCTGCTTTTTTAAATCATTTTCAGCCCAGTTCTTGAAACAAATATCCTATGAGTAATATAATAATATTTGTTCAGAATCACTTTAAAGCAATATCTAGAAAGTCTGATTATATGAGGGAAACTGTAGGGAAATGAGTGACACAAGGACTTGCATTCAGTTACTCATTCTGACTAAACCCTACTGACATGTTCCGTTCATAAAACTGTCCTGAAGGATGGCTTACTCAGGGATAAAACTTAGAACCCTTGTCTTGATTTTTTCATTCTCAACACACAACATAAGGCAAAGTTCCTCATCTGGTTTTCACCCTCTTGAAATTCCATTCACACGCCAGCTTGCAGTTCAGAAGTTTACATACACTCATCCCGAGTATGAATGTCATGGTAATTTTTTTCTCTATTTCTTTTAAAGATTCATTTGCATTGTTCATTTAACAGGTAAAAATGCGAAATTTTTGTTGTTTTTATTGTCTTGGTATCCGTTCTTGGATAATGAAAAACAAATGTGCGTTCATGAAGAAGCAAAGGGGATTTTGTAGAACAGCATGTAAATAACATAACATCTGTTCTAAATGGCACCTGTGTGTTGAGCTCAGTCGCTTAGGATTCACAGTGTTCAACTGGGTGATGACTGGGTATGTTACTTCTACTGTGGCTCCACAATCACATGTTCATTTTCTAATATTTAAGGATTAATTTCCCAACTGGGGGTGCCCTCATGTGGTGAGATAATTAATAGCCAAATCAATCAGAAATAAGGCCATACCATCTCTTTTACTGTGTGTTGCATCATGAAGTGAATGAAACATGAGCTGAACTATTTTTGGATAATTGCTGCAATATTTGTATCAGAGTTCTTTGTCAGCCTACATTATTATTGAGGCGCACCAGCACCACCAGTGCCTGAGCTTTCCTAAAATGTTCTTAGGTTCGAAAGCCTCACGTTGACTACCATAAACATACTACTTCTCATTGTGATCAAAAGTCAATTTTGGCTCATGTTATCATCAAACCTTTCTCCAGAAGATGTATGACTTGTGTGGACACCTCAAAGTGAAATTTGTGCTTGAAGGCTTCTTTCATGGTCAGCACCCATGGTTATGGTTATAAACTTTATTTCACTTTGGATAGTGACTCTGGTGTTCTAGTTTATAATTACCTGAAGAGTTGGGTTGTTCCTGAACATCCTGACCAATTTTCCTTCATCTGAAGGTGACAATTTGGGTCTGATGGTTAAAACGTCAGACACACTTGGAAGTTCCAACCGGATAAGGATCTTCAAAACACTCCAAAAGTGGTTTTGGGATAAAGGTTAAAATTAAACTTTGGAATGAGCCTGAATGAAATGTTTTTGAACGTTTATGGAATATGCTTAAGACCCTGGCAGTGACCGAAAGCAATCTGATCTTAAACAAATGATCAAATTTCTGCTTCAAAAAGTGGTCAAATATTCATCCTGAATGATGCTAGGAGATTGTTAATGGTTTATAAAAAAAAAACAACTTCTGCTCAAACTGTCTAAGAGATAGCAAATATAATGTGTACCCTGTGTAGAGAAAATTCTCAATGAAATACAATCTATGCACCTAAAAAAAAACTAGTCATTTGTTCCACAAAAACTATCATATGAGCCTCAATTTCTTGTTATTCAAAGCCTTTTTGCCTCCATGTAAGATTCTTAGCAGAACTGTGAATATGAGGAAAATGTGACCTTCTGTTTCACTTCTCTTTTTCAATTTAGAAATTGTAATAAAAAGTGGCTTGTTAAAGGTCAATGTTTTATTTTACTTCTTGTAAGATTGGATTTGTATTGGAAATGCATGTAGCTATCAGGATCACTCAGTTTAACTCAGTTATAGACAGGAAGGGCTCTCAGAGAGCACATCGTCTTCTGAGACCCACATTTTTTTTGAGAAGGAGGAACCAATTCTGCTATAAAATGTAATGGTTTCCAGCTTGTGGATCACTATGCTAACAGTTCCATAAAATTCCAAAATAGAAATATATCCAGGGATGACATCTGTCTCTTTTCTAGGTCTTATGCGGGGGAGTTTGGTCCAAAGCACTGGCCCAACAGCAGATATGAGTATGTGATGAAACTGAAGCAGGCAGCTCTCAACTTTGCCAGAAAACGCTGGGCTGACTACATATTGGTATTTTATTTAACCATATTTGTTTACAATATTGACTTCTCTTGATTTGCTTTGCTGCATTTATGTTTCTTTGCAGCTGATTCTTAACGCATTTAGAGTTGATTTAATTCACCACTGTCTTCTTTGTTTTTTGTGTTTTTCTATTGGTCAGTATGCTGACACAGATAACATCCTCACCAACCCAGAAACCATCAACCTGATGATCGCAGAGAATAAGTCAGTCATCACTCCCATGTTAGACTCCCAGGGAGCGTATTCCAACTTTTGGTGCGGTATCACACCGCAGGTGAGGAAACGCTAAGAAAAATCTAAGACATGTCTCATAGTGGATGCATAACCTGAAAACAGTCATGTTTGATGCTCATTTTCACTGTAGTTATTTGTTTCTTTTAGGGTTATTATCGACGAACAGCGGAATACTTCCCGACACGTTATCGCCACAGACACGGCTGCTACCCCGTGCCGATGGTCCACAGCACCCTGCTGCTGGATCTGAGGAAGGAAGGCATGAAGAAACTGGCTTTCTACCCTCCTCATAAAGACTACTCATGGCCCTATGACGACATCATTGTTTTTGCCTTTTCCTGTCGTGCTGCAGGTTTGTCACCTCAATACAGACGAAATGTTTGTCTTGGCTTCTTATATAAACAGTTATATTTTGTAAGTGATGAAAGCAGAGACTGCTCTAGATGTTTAGAAGTCCAGTTAAAGAATTACAGCTTTTTGCCACCGAGTTTCAAAAGACAAATTTAGTTGGAGAAGCTTCCCAGGAGGTAAACTTTCCAAAAGATGCTGCTGTTTATGTTTAAATGTTCCAAAGAAAAGGAAGAGGCAAAACTAACATTTCATGCTTATGTGGGGAACTGATGTTTCCATGACAAAAGATGAAATGATTGGATGAAGACTGGGCTGTTATTCTGGGCTATTTCTGTAAAGTGGAAAAATGGAGCAACATTCCTGCACCTCCATGCTGTGGCTGAAACAAACTCTCAACAAACACCTCAGGAGGAAATCAGGGCTTAGGGAAAAAGACAATTCTTATCAAACAAGCTCCAATTGCTAAACACTTTCCCCACATATAATGTAAATGCTCTTCCACAGAAGATGAAAGATTATAAGCCGAAAAAAAAAACTTTCTGAGTGTTCATTTTTGCTTGTGTAGAGGTCCAGATGTACGTGTGCAACAAGGAGCGCTATGGCTACCTCAACGTTCCCGGCAAACCTCATTTCACACTGGAGGACGATCGTCTCAACTTTGTCCATGTCCAGCTGGAGTCATTGAGTAAGAAACCGAGTGTCAGACTGTTATCTAACAAGTGCTTTACATCACTGAAACCTTTGTCTTATCAACCACATTTGCATGATTTCTGCTGTTTTCTTGCATTTCCTCTTCAAACTCAAATGTGGTTTCTGTTTGGAAGTTGATGGGCCCGCCATGTATCCTTCTCGATACGTTCACATGTTCCCGAAGCAGAGAGACCTGGTGGGGTTTGATGAGGTGAGATTTTTATGGTTTGAGTTTTATTTTTTTTTTTCTGTTCAGAGAAAAACATTTGTAAACCTAATTTATTTGTGGCTTTTACTGCCAAAAGAAAATAATGACTCAATGATAAGAGCATGAAGGAAAGTGAATTCTAACCTAATTTAATCCTGCAGTTCCTGAGAAGATGTCTTTAAATGCACAAAGTTGGAAAGCTTTTAGTTATTCCGCAGTGTGTGTGTAAGCTTTGGTCTGTCTGCAGATCTATCTGATTAACCTGCGACGCCGGCCTGACCGCAGAGACAGGATGCTGTACTCCCTGAACGAGCTGGAGGTTGACGTCAAAGTGGTAGATGCTATAGATGGAAAGTAAGCACACACTCAAAGTCTCCAGACAGATATTCATCATTACAGTTCCTTAAGTGTCTTTATCATCAAGTAAAGAAATGTCCTAAAGGCAAAAAATAAGAATTAGAGAATGTCAGCGTTTGAATGATTGGTAGTAAAACCATCCAGTTGCGGATTTTGGTGCTGCATTAATAGAAAATGTGACAAAGTTTGATAAATATGGATTTTTGTGTTTGTTTTAAAGCCAATATATTTGTTTCTCACTGTGTGTTCCTGCAGTGCACTGAACAGCAGCGACATTAAGTTCCTGGGTGTCGACTTGCTGCCGGGTTACTATGACCCGTTCTCTGGACGCACGCTGACCAAAGGAGAGGTGGGCTGCTTCCTCAGCCACTTTTACATCTGGAAGGAGGTGAGAGAACTCAGCTACACAAAGATCTGGTGTAGTCACTCCCAACCTGGAGGGGCGCTAGAGAGTTTACAGGGGAACCCATGAGTTAGGGATTATGGGGCCCACGAATATTTGAAATTTGCAGATATTTGAGACCCCTTCTAAACACCTAAAACTGCCTACTTTAATAGTTCACACAACAAATTTACCTTAATACACATTAATACACACTGAAAACTGTGTGGGCAGTCTTCCTTTATGAGGAAGCTTCTGTCAGTCGTCTCCAAGGAAGATGAATGGTGCTGCATGATTGGCTGCTTTGCAAGTGCTATTCAATAGTATGTTAGGTAGCATTGCACTGAGGTATTTCAGCTTCCAAAGCTGTGTTTTTTTACATTTTTGGTTTGTGAACTACATTTTTAACCTTTCATCAATAAAAAAAATTGGAAAAAAATAGCAAAAATGCAAAAACAGAGTTTGATTAAATTAAAGTTTCACCTAGATGTTTGAGCTACTAACAAGCCACTACTAACAAGTAGTGGCTTGTTATTTTGAGATGCAAATCATATTACCTTTCTTTTTGATGTTACAGCAGATCTCTACCTATTCACGGTTCAGTGTCCGTGGATTTCTTTGCGGAATGACTCCAAAGTATTTTGTGGAAATTTTACTTATTTACAGATATGTTCATAATGATATGTTTTTTTCTTTTTCTCTAGGTTGTGGACATGCAAATGGATAAAGCCCTGATCTTTGAGGATGACGTTCGCTTCGAGGCAAACTTCAAGCGACGAATGCTTAGGATAATGGAAGAGGTGGAGCAGGTGGAGCTGGACTGGGACTTGATGTGAGAGGTTTTTTTCTCCCTTGGTTTTGGTAAGGGATGGGAGGAGTTAGGTAACACAACAAATTCAGTTGTCTAAATGTGGTAAAGAGTGGGAAAAGGGGCTAAAGCTTCATAGATAGCTATCTGACTATTCAAAGTAAGCTGAATCTTCTCAGTGTAAATTCCTTCTTGTGCTTTTTACTGCTGCTGGATTTCTTTGTCTCATGCAACCAAAAATCAGCTTGTATCAATTTAAATCATACCGAGTGTGTTGGACAAAACGTCAGACATGGAATCAAAGCACTTTGAAAGCATCTGTTAGCGGGAGGAGGAACCATTACTAACTCTTTGGTGCATGTTGTGTTGGTTAGACATGTGTAAAACATATGCAAGGGAAAAAAATGAAAAGGAACAGAAGAAACTAAATCAAATGCATTTTAGAAAACACATTTTGACATTTTTCTTGGTCTTTTTAAATTCATTCCCTTTTTTCTCCACAGATATCTAGGGAGGAAGCAAGTGAATCCTGGAAAGGAAGCGGCGGTGGAGAACATTCGGAACCTGGTGATGGCCGACTATTCGTACTGGACTCTGTCCTACGCCATCTCTCAGCAGGGAGCCCAGAAACTGCTCAATGCTCAGCCGCTCTCCAAGATGCTCCCTGTCGATGAATTCCTCCCCATCATGTATGACAAACATCCCAAGTAAGTATTTAGCATTGTTTTATTTCTAGATGTTCTCTTAGGAGAAGCTATTTTTAATACAGCAGTTCTACAGAAACTTGAAAAATAATTTAAAAATGATTTATGATTATGATTTCATAATAATGTTCTACAATTTGTTGGTTTATTACATGAAATCCAGATAAAATAAATTGATGTTTGTGCTTGGAATATGGTAAAATGTGAAGAAAAAGAATGTAACTGTGCACACATTCATTGCCTTCAATAAATTCCAGTGTTGTATATTCTTTCTCTACCCAAGTCTTAAAAATCTAAAAACGGGCCTCATAATTGCTCAACACATTCTTTAATTTACATGCCAGAGTTTCATATTTAGCTTTGTTTGGTGTGAGCCTTCCAGATTAGAGAGCCAGAGTAAAGACTGTGGCTATCCGTCAGTGGGCTTTAGTTTAAAAATAATTGTCGTAATGTTTAACTTTAGACTTAAAGGACATTTTTCTTTTTACGTTGTGCATGTTTGTTGGCTGCACCCCAAACTCTATCTTATTTTTACATTAGCATGTTAGCTTTTCTTGTTGCTAGCATTGCAAAACTCAGAGCTCCTGATAAACCCACACCTTCACTGAAAAAAAACCCCTTTATCATCAGACTGCAGAAATAACACGTTTCATGCTACAGAATGTGTAAACCAGATGGGAGCTGGGACGCATGCATGCACTCCATACTGTGTGGAAAGCTGGCAAACAGCCAGCCCACTTTCTCTGTTCTCTGTCTCTAACCTCTGAAAGGCTCATTTGATATGCTTGACTGCCCTGCTAAGATTACACAGCGTCTGCACCCCACGTTTGGTCCTTCTGTCCGACCTTCAGTGTAACTAAACGACATTTAAAATCAGAGTGAATCACAGCATCTCTTTTTTTCTTTCTTTTTTTTTTTGATTAATATGAGAGAACATATTTGTGGCAAAAAATATTTAAATCACACAAAAAACTGTTTAAATATATATACTTCCTTTTCTATTTACAGTGAGGACTACAAGTCCCATTTCCCCAACAGAAACCTGCAAGCCTTCAGCACACGCCCCCTTCTGGTACAGCCATGTCACTACGCCGGCGATCCTGAGTGGGTGAGTGACACAGAGATCTCCACGCTGTGGGATGATGACTCGGTAAGGACTGATTGGAGGGGCTCCCATAAAACACTGAAGGGGGCTGCGCCACCGCCTGAGATGCTGTCGGCCTCCTACAGGGACGAACTTTAGTGCCGGGACGCTGGGAGGTCAGAAAGACGGACGCTGAGGGGACAACATGATGTCAGACTTAATTTCAGTTGGTTTGATGAGGCAGACATGCTCATTGTCCTAAGAGCTGGACTTTTTCCATTTTTATTGATGTAGAGGGTGTGTGGTACTCCATGGATGATCTTTGGGGTTATTTATTGACTCACTCTGGAGCAACATGCTTTAAATGTTATGCAGAAACTTGCACAACAAATTTCCTCAATCAGTTCAGAGTTTTTAAAGTTTTTATCGTTACTTCTTCTTTGGTGGGTGTGAAAGAAATTGTGTGTTTGATGTGTGCCTGTGGTGACTATATATCCAGGTTGCCATTTCCTTTTTAGTGTAAACAATTTGTATTGTAATTTTTTAGGTATTTTTTTAATTCTAGTGGAACTGTTGACAGACAGAACTGTACCTACTACTAAGCTCTACATGGTAAAAGTTTCCATAGCAGTAATAGTGTCGAAGCTTTGATGAGTGATGGTTCAGAACTTTTATGAGTGATTCATGATTGTATTAATCAAATATTGTGTTTTTACTCACACATACTGAATGCTGCAGAGTTTTTAGGAAGCATTTCTTAGAAATGTAAAGTATTGAATAGATTTATCTCCCTTTTGTTTTGTTATTTCCAGAGTTAAATTGGCAATTTAAACAAAAAAAATCATGGGTTACCATATTTTTAAATATTTACAAAAAAAGAAAAATATTTTATTCTTAAAAATTGTTCAATTTTATTGTGATCTGGACTTATAGTGGTTATTATTTTAGATTAAATAAAACAGAATAATTTAAAGCAGTCGAGATTTTCTAAATATTTTATTTTTTTTTAATTAACAGGAAACATAGATGTCTGCTGAGGTTAGAAGCGTTTATTTTTTTTATGTTAAACTGACTTGATATGGGTTTAGGAACTACATAAAACATTTACATGAACAGTTATGAGCCATTTGAATTACATAAATGAGATTTGACTTAACGTCTACATTTATTTTCTACACATAAACATGTGTAGTGACCTATTTTGTGTTTCAGTTATTTCTGCTAATCAATAATTAGCAGAAATTATTATTAGTTTAATTTATTGAGTCTTTGATGATGTGTCTTACTGATGAATCAAGACATTCCTCTGGTTGTTGTTTTTTTTTGTGTTGTTGTCATGTTTTAATGTGGGGTGTATGGAACATTTGTCATTTTAAAGTGACAATCCAGTCAAATAAAAATAATAATAAAAGAAGACTTCAACAATAATGTAGTTGATGAAGTTTTCATTCAGCTTCCCATACTGTACAGGCCAGGATTTACCACAAGATGGCATCATTTCTCAAGTATCAGATAGTCACAGCAGTGGCTGGAGTTCATGAGAAACAACCGGGTTTGTAACTTTGTAACTTGGTTTATGTTCTTGAATTATTGCGACTACAGTCTGTCTGAGGCTATTTTGAAAAGAAAATGCATGATTTTGTAAAGAGTATTTTGTCAATCGGGTCATAAAGTTTAAAATAATGTATTTTATAATGATGATTTTATGAGGTAAACCAAGTCCTATATACATAATTATAACCAGTCACATGCATTGCTCAGCTGGAATTTTGACCCATTCTTCTTCACAAGCTATTTTCAAATGCCAAAGATTGAGGGAGTCCTTTATATGCAGATATTTGGTTGTTGCCATGGATGTTTGCTTAGGTGGAAGTCAGGTGACTGACTTGGCCATTTCTAGCAGTTTTAAGTAAAACTTATATTTAAATTACTGATTGTTTTTTAAGTGTCATCATGTTAACATGAAAAGCAACTAATCTATTTTACTAAAAAAGAAAAAAAAAAACCCTCTGTTTTCTTACATTTAAATCAGGGTGATAGTCCTAAAGAGTTAACAGAGTCTTAGTAAACACATAATCTGATCAGATCTCTACACATCTTAAGGTCTCTGGTTCTTGTGACTTGATTTATCGCAAATCAGAATGAAAGAAGCCAAACTGAAGAGTGGTTCACAGTGTACAGACTTTACTCCAGGCCTTGTTTACATGGCCATAGTACACAAGCTTATAAATCTGTAACTTGTGTTTAAAAAGAAAAATATTATTCATGAGGAACCCAAAGGTTGCTGAAGTTTCCTTCCTTTCTTAGATTTGGATTTAAAGCAGAGCTCACACACCTAGAGAGAAAATAAGGTTACTTCTACACTCAGCTTCTGTCCTGTTCAAAGCTGTACAAACTAGACAGAACCTCCGTCACAGGCGGGAATCTAAACCCAGCAGCGTATTGGCTGCTGGCTAGGAGGTGTGGACTCAGGAGGCCAAAACAGGCAGATCACAGCAACAGGGAATAAGATTTCATAATGTGGACCTACTAAAATAAGCTGCATTTCTTATCTTCCTAAATTATTTCGAGTTCTTCTTAATTTGAATCAAGGAGATTAGATTTCTGTGATTAAGACCATAAACTCTGAAGGAAAACCCACATTTTTCATCACTTAATCATTTGGGTTGAACACTAACAGTAAATGTTTGTACTTTAATGTCAGAAATTGACAGAAAATGAGTGAAGCGATACAGAGATGTGTATCTACAGAGGTTTCCCATTTCAAAACAGGGATTGTAGAGTGAATGTATACTGGCGACTAAGATCATAACTTTGTATCTTTGAGTGTAATGGAGTTTACTGTAGTCTACTTCTGCTTCAGTAGGTCTTTGCGCCTGAAGGGGTTTGATAAACAGCTGCTCCCTCCACATGTAACTAAAACACTGATATAGACATTAAACAGGATGGAAAGCTAGAGGACATTTTTGTCTTTTAAATATTTGTATAGTCTGTATGGCCTTTACCTAAAATATAGCACATACTGTGTAAAGTTTAAGAGGACACCTAGGTTTTCAGAGATGTACTATTCTCTAATTTGATGATCTGCTCTGTAAGATATTCACGTCTTTGAATGTTGTTTTATAAAATAAACCTGCTAAAAACTTCACCACAAATCTATTCCTGAGCTGTCTGCTGCGTTCCTTGGTATTTCTGTTTGTTCTCAGATGTTATCTGAAAAACCTCTGAGGCCTGCATTTATAACGAGATTAAATTACAGATGTGTGTACCCTTATAAATAACCAGACTTCTGAGGGCAAATGGTTGCGACAGATTTTCTGGGGTATCAGAGTAGAAGGGGCTTAATACCAAAACCAAACCTTTTCATTCCGTTTTAAATTAATGAGCTATTGTGTTAGTGTGTCACATAAAACGTGGAAACCCAACAGCTGGAAATGAATGTCTATTAAAGCAATAACAAAACCATTAGTAGGGTTTTAAAAAGTGGCAAGACTTTAAAAATTCCCCTACTAGCTTCTGAGATCTTTATTAATGATTGCTTGTTTTATATTTCCACATATATTTTCATGCTTCTATAGGTAAAAAAATCAGTATTTCCAAGATGTCAAATAACCACAGAATTGCATACATTTCAATCGATGAAATGAATCAATAATGTTAAAGTCTATGCTGGTTCTGTTAAAGGTTGCAGTTCGCATGCAGCCTCCAGGGTGCCAGCCCTGCTCTCTCCCTGCAGAACAGCTGAAGTCAGTTCAGCACAGTGGGCTGATCTCATGTAAGAGGGTGAAAGGAAGAAGGAGGGATTGCTGAAGTCAGGGACTTAGAGCTGCTGTCCCGCTGCAGATCGTGTTATCTGACAGCGGTGCTCTCTAACCCACGCTGCACCGCCTCTGTATCGTTTGCTTCTTTGGGAACTATTCGGCCATTTTTACCCACCAGCCTCCCTCCTTTTTGCACATAGCACATTCTTTTAAACCAGTTTTTTCTCCTCGCATCGACTGCTTTTGTTTTCTTTTCCGGGACTGTCCTTCGGACTCGATTGTAAGTTTTCCACGTGGAAACCCAGACTGCAACAAAAAAGTTGGAGTGCAGTGCATCTCGCTGCTGTTGTGTTTGGACTCCATGGTCTGTTTGCCACGTTTCTCCAGTTGCTGCAGTTTAGTGACACGTCGTTCCCGTTTCACAGTGCTTCTACTGTGTTGTTTCACGCTTTATCGCTTGCTTGCACATTAACTTGCACGTAATTTGAAAGTGTGAAGTGAAAAAATATATAGGTCAAACTTTGCTGCAAAAGTTCTTTTAAACTCATTTAAATTGAGCTTGCAAATAAGCTTCCTTAAATCATTTTTTTCTTGTGTGTCCTGACATTTCAGGTTTGTTTTTTTTCTGTGATATTGCTGTTCTTAATGGTGGTTGGTTGGGTTTATACTGGAGCAGCCCAGCTCCAGGCACCTGGTCCTGCATTAATTTGAACTCTGCTAATGTCTTCCACCTCATATTTATGTTGTATGTTGGTATGTCACCTTTTAATCATTGGCTGTGATAATGGACCACACTTTAAGCTTTAATCCCTGTATACAGGAATTCAGCTCAGATAGCAGCTGCAGGCTGTGAGTCTGACATGTTATAACACACCTGACATGTTGGTTTTTCTTCAGTGTTTTTACCAAACAAAATGCTATATGTAAGTTAATCCACAATATTTTCCGATCACACATGTTAATTTAAACTTTTTATAATAAGATGATTTAATTTCAGAACATTAAATCTCTCTGTTTTCTAGTCAGCAAAGACCAGCATGAAAATCTTATGAGAAAAATACCATAATATTGTTAGAAATAGATTTAATACTGTTCTAATAATGTTTTTTACATTTACTGTTATTTTGACACAAAGTCTTATGTAAACATCTGGAGTAAACACTTGCTAAATGTATTTACTTTTGATCTATTTTTTATGTCGCTGTATTATTCTGCTGTCTTCTCTCTATATAGCAACACAAAACTAACAGTCTAATATTAGCTCGTTAATAATTCAGGAAGGCTATGCTATTGTCTTTTTTTTAAATCAGATATTTTTCCAAGAAGCCAAATGAAAACGTTCTCTGGTATCTTATTAAAAGTAAGAACTTAAATCACAGGAACAACATAACAAAAACAGTTTGGGGTTTTCAGACTGTTATCCCTGTTTTACCTTCATACCAGAAACCAACCCATGGTGAATTGATAGAACAAAAATTATTTGTAAAGATATTTTATTTTGGAAAAAATGGTCTTATTGGGTTTGTCAACCTGGTCACAGAGGTGATGGCCTTCATTGGGCGTGCAGTCCAGCGCCTCGTATCAGCAGTGCGTCCCTCTGGAGCCCCACTGTGCCGGACAAGCTCTCGGTCTTACAGCACTGAACACACCAGTGAAAAGAGCGTTCCCTATGAGAAGACACTCAAACAGGAGGAAGGAGCTTCCACAGGACCCACTAAGCCTTTACCAAGGTTAGCCTGAATGGACAGACAGAGAGTTTAACTTGTTAAGATGATGTTTCAGCCAGTAAATTTTGCAGTTGAAAAGTTAGCTCTGTGCTTATGTTTAGCAGATTTTCATTAAGGTTTTTTCAGCTCTAGATATTCTGTCTTAATACAAATAAATATCAAGGCATATTTTTTTCTTAAAGACTCAAACTATAGATTTAGCATTGTTTCAACCCAGCTTTAAAAGTTGCTTTCTGTTCTGTCAGGTCAGCTGATGTGGTGGTGATTGGTGGAGGTAGTCTCGGCTGTCAGACCGTCTATCATCTGGCCAAAATGGGGATGACCAACGTAGTTCTGCTGGAGAGAGACAGACTGACTGCTGGCACCACCTGGCATACGGCCGGTAACTACCACAGAATTAATAAAAACAAGTTGATCTAAAGTCTTAGGTTGTGTAAGTAAGAGTTTCTGCCTGAATTTACATTGCCTCATTGTTAACGCCAAAACAGTCCTGGATTAGGGTTTTGTCTAGAAGATAATTGTCCATATTCAAATCAATGCGCATTCAATCACACAACTCACATCATGCTGTTTTCTCAGGCCTTCTGTGGCAACTCCGTCCCAGTGATGTGGAGGTGGAGCTCCTGGCCCACACCAGGAACGTGATCAGCAAAGACCTGGAAGAGGAAACGGGTCTCCACACTGGCTGGATCCAGAATGGAGGACTCTTCATTGCTTCCAACAAGCAAAGACTGGATGAATACAAGCGCCTCATGTCGGTATGGACAGCGATTGCTTGGTTCTTGATTTCCTGAAATATAAAGTGCCATGCACTGCTGGATCCTTGTAATAAGTGTTTTATTATTATAAAGTATTTGATTTCATACGATCAAATACAAACATTTAAACAAAATCCAGACAGAAATTTTTATTTACACTGTTTCCCAGTAGCAGTACAGATAGATGTCTTATAGAAACAGATTGTTCTAAACACATTGAAGTGTCAGCGTAATGGGCACGGTTCACCAGAAATTAGGGGTGAGTAAATGTCTTTCTCAAGAACTTCAGATAAAAGATGCTGATAGATATGAGAATAGCGAGTTTATCTCATGTGGTCGTTAGAGATCCTTAGTAATTTGAAATAACTTTGTATAGTTTAATTATATTTAGACATTTGTAGTACAAAACCTAACCTGAACCTTTTTATGCAGAATAATCAGTTTATATAAGGGTGTTAAATGCCCAAGACTATAGGTCCAAATAATTGGTTTACTATTTGTATATCTGATTTTTTAAATTTTTTTTTGGAGGAGGACACAATCTATGTTTTTGTGCTAAAATTCTAAGAGTTTAAATATAGCCTATTATGTACCCAGTCACACACCACATATTGCAGCATGTTACCTATTTAATAAAGATCAAGACAAAAATGTCCAAAATTGTCAGGGTGTGATGTATTTTTTTATTATTATGACTGATTGTTTATATATTTTTCATCATTACATAACTTTATCAAAACTGGTTATGGGCAAATTTAAATATGTAGCTTTATAGCAACATTCCCAAGCTTTCCATTGGATTTTATTAACCAGAAAACTATCTTGGGAGTTGGAAAACACATAAAATGTGAATTCAAAATCATGGAAAATAAGTCAATTGCCATTTGTGTTGCAGCTGGGTAAAGTTTATGGCATCGAGTCCTATGTTCTGTCACCTGCGGAGACTAAGGATCTTTATCCCCTCATGAATATTGATGATCTGTATGGAACGCTGTATGTTCCCAAAGATGGCACCATGGACCCTGCAGGCACCTGTACCACCCTGAGCAGAGCTGCTATAGCCAGAGGAGCCACGGTAATTTGTGCTAATCTACTGACTCTGTTTTGCTGTTTTTTTTAAAAAAAGGGATTTTTTTTTGTACAAAAATGTCAATTTACAAAATCATGCAAACACTGCCCACTTTCAATTGTTCAGCAGACAGATGCTGGCACCTTTCACAAAGCCGCAGAAGATTACGACACTTAGAATTCTTGATTGAAGAATGCTAATAGAAAGTTGGGTGGAAAGACAAAATGAAAATGACACACAAGAAACATGCTGCTTGCTTTATTATGTGATTCTGCTTCCTTAATAGAATTGTATAATAAAGACCATTCAAGAGTTTGGTGGAAATTCACAAAATCTGGACTGCAGCTGGAGAAAGGGCTCCAGCTGCAGTTCAGCTGGAGTTTATAGGATCCTACAAAAATTCTATAAACTAAATAAGGACAATGACTGACCAACTTTAAATAGTTCTAGATGTTATATGTCTTGAGGTATTACTTTATTACACTTTCCTGTCTGAATTAGGTGATCGAGAACTGCCCAGTGACTGGTATCCAAGTGCGAACGGATGATCTTGGGGTCAAGAAGGTTAAGGCGGTGGAGACACCTCATGGAACCATTGAAACACCGTGTGTGGTGAACTGTGCAGGTAAGACTCAGAGAAACTTTAGCTATCCTTTTGACAATGTAGCATGTTTTTATGTTGCTTAAATTACATTGGGGAATTTTGTAAATATTCACATTTACAAAAGATTATAGCATTTTGGTAAACCTTGTTACTTACAGGTGTGTGGGCCACCAAGCTTGGTGAAATGGCTGGAGTCAATGTTCCTCTTGTTGCCATGCATCATGCTTATGTGGTGACAGAGAGGATACAGGGCATACAAGTAAGATTTCTATTAATTATTATTTCCTTTAGTTTATCAGACATATTAGATGTTACAAACACTGGGCCAATGTGACACTTGGTGTGGAAGTTGAAGCTTTCCCATGTATCAGGTTAATATGACCAGCAGGGGTCACTGTGACCAAACAAATTACTGCTCCTAATTTTCCAGGCTGTTGTTGGTGTGTTTGGCGGAGAGGGAAAAAAAAAGAGGTTAATTTGTATCTATTATTATTTGTGCTTGCTTTGGCTATGCTTGTTTAAGCTATATAGCACCCGTGAGACATGGAATGTAAAATGCTTCAATGTATCACTGCAGTTTCCGTCCATCTTCTGCTTGTTTAATGCAGTTTGTTTTCATATATCCTCTTCCCCGAGAGGCTGGTGGTTTTAGAGTGGGCTGTCAGCGCTTTCTTGTGTTATATAGTTTAAGAGAAGCTTAACAAGCATTACCTCTCCATCATGCACACAGACGTCAGCCCACCCACTAAACAGATGTCGTCAGGGAATCTGTCCCCAGTGTGTGCAACTTGTCAGGTCAAGCGCTTCATGCTGTCCGTGTGTCTGTATTTGTCATTGTGAGGCTGCTGTGGAGGTCTGTGTATGTTTTTATCTGTGTGAGTGATGCAGTGTTCAGTATTGATCACATGGAGCTGCCACACTGAGCTGAGTGCAGAGGAGGGAGAGGACAAAGGAGCAGTTTGGCTTTGCTTTCGTTATTTGTCATGAGCAGCTTTTAAAATGTCAGCTGGCTTGCTAGTATTTTGGTTTTGTACCCAAAAAGTCGATGGAGTCTGGGAAGAATGAATACAGACCAGACGGTTTTGACGCGAAAAACGATTTTGCAGAAAGATGCTCTGGCACACGAGAGTTCAATACATCTATCCAGTTTTAGAATGTGACGTCAGGAGCTTTGGGTCAGCATGTAAAACAATTTGAAGGTTGATTTGATATATATGTTTCCAGTGTTGTACATGTTTAGCCTGGACAAGAAATGGTTCTGAGATCAGCTCCCACAAAAACAAACTGAACTAGTTCATATTGATTGATTTCAACCTAAAACAGCAGAGCCAAATTCAAATGAGCTGGGTATTAAAGTGCTTGGCTAATTCAATTCATTTCAGTTGAGCAAAGACAATATGTCATAGTTACTTGTCCTGGATGACACCATTAATGATCCACCTCATTTGTTTTTGCAGCTCCTCTTCAAATTTTTGGCTGTATGATTTTAAAATAGGGCAGAGTTTGAGTTGAGAATTTGATCCTTACCCATTAGAAATAGTTTTATTTTCCTCCTCCTCTCTCTGCTCTTTGGTCCTGCTCTGCATCCATAAGGCCTCTTTTCTAACTCCTGTTGAGCTTGGGGTCATAGTTTAAGTATTATTTGAGATTTTGAGATGTGAATCAGCTGCTTCCAGTGGTAAAAACAATATCTTGTTATCATGGTTTTGCATCATAGCAAGTCATATAACACACTTTGAACAATCTTGGATGTGCAAAATCCTGTTGTAATCCTTGCAACTAGCATAACATTACAGACACTACAACTGCACCAAGTATCAGGAGTTTAGTTTTAATACTTTTATTATTATTTTGTTCATACAGTATTGGGTATATTACACATTTTCTGAGCTACTTTTTTATATTTGTTTGCTTTTGGTAAAACTGTTCACTGCAACTGGACTGCTGTTGAGACTTTAAGTCACTTGATAATAAAAGAGGAAAATTACATCAAGATTTTTTCCTTCACTGTTTATTTTCTGTATTGGATATTGATTGGTACAGCTTTAGATGCTTTCATCTCCTTTATTAAGTTTAAACATGTTCAGTATTACCTACTGGAATGTATTTAAATGAGGAAAACTCACAATAACTTTAAAGGCTAAACAATTAAGTGGGAATTATAAGTGAAAACAGTTTACTTCAGATGCCCTTGACCTGCATCTGAGAGTTCTTCAGATTAATTTCAACTCTAATTACTGAATCCTTTAACTTTTTTTTTTTCACTTCTTGCAGAACATGCCAAATGTCAGGGACCATGATGCATCGGTGTACCTACGCCTCCAAGGTGACGCTCTGTCTGTGGGTGGTTATGAACAAAACCCCATCTTCTGGGAGGAGGTAACCCTGAATATTATGTGTTGTTCTTAGATTCTGTCTGGATTGTGTCTGGAAAGATCTCGCATCAAATAGTTCTGCACAAATGGAAAAGCCTGTGATATGCAATAATTATGGTGAATGTTGCAATAAATATATGATTTCCATCAAAGTAATATTTAAAAAAAATTTAATATCTTTATACTTTGTGTTGGCAGCCAATACAGACATAATGTGTGCTCTATTCAGCTACTGGAGAAAAACGCATTATTTATATTTTAGCAAGGTTTTATTGAAAAACTTGCTTTTGGCTGAAGTCTGCTTTTTTAAACTATGAAACAACTTAGTTGTCGCTTCTTAATTACTGACTTGACAATATCCCAAAACTATTTCTGTTGCATTAAGTAGCAAGTGTAACCACATAATTGCAGTCAGAGAGAGCCGCAACGTGTAGCTACTAAACAATTAGCTAATTTGTGATGCGGTCTTGGAAGTTTATTGCGATTTGAATGTTATGTATAAGGATTGTTTTGCCCTATCTTAAACTAATAGTGAATTATAGTATCTATATTTTGAAATGGTCAAAAAAGACTGATAACTCAAATTTTTTTTCACATTTTTATATGAACAACTGGAGCAAGTTCTAATTTCAGTTTATTTAATTTTTTACCAAATAAGACAACTGTTTCCATAGCAACACAAACTAAAGGCTCAGGTGTCTGTAGGAACTTGTTTGTAAGTGTTTTAACATGGAACCAATTCTAATTAGTTTCCATTTTTGGTACCAAAGTGACAAAATTAGATTTTCAAAGTTTCTCTTTCTTTCTCTATAATAAAAGCCCAACCCAGTGTGGGAAGTAAAATAGGACAGTTCTTGTGGACAGTTCTTGTTGTCCACAAGAACTGTCTTTAACAAGAGCACAACGTATTTACCAAAGATAAACAAACTCGTGTGATTTTAATGATTTTTCTCTGATTCACCCAGAAAAGTTTACTCTTTTGCATCAGAGGTGGCCCTCATTGGATAATTTATTTCAAAGTATTTCTTCTAAAAATTAAAATTTCAATAAAACCAGTAGAGAAATCTGAAAACCGATTCTAGAGGATGTAGAGGGGTTTAGCTTTTGTTTTACCGATGAACTAAGAAGTGTTTTGCTTTATTGGATATGTTCTGTAACATCAGAGGGAACAAAGCGGTGTTAGAAGGGTTGTTGTGTGTCTTTTGTACATTTATGCTGGACTTAGCCCCTCACTCCCTACAAATCTCTGGTTTTTCAAAGCAACTTAATCCTGTAACAGTAACATTCACAATTACATGAAAGACATTAAAAAGACGTCTCTTTTTCAGGGCCTTGATAATATCTTCTTGCTTCTTGCTCGACCTCCTCAGTTTCTTCCATTTTTGGAGCCTGCCAGTCTGCATATTCCTCTGTGGTTTTATGTGTGAGAGGATTTCTTTGTGTAGTGGCAGCTTCTTTTGTTCTCGTTTTGTAGCTGAGGGTTCCTTTGATGTCTAAGACGGACGGAGAGAAAAAAGAGGCAATACAGAAAGGAGAATTAGTGGGAAAACAGTGAGGATTGATGCAGAGCGTGATGATAAGCAGGACCGATGGGTCGGGAGGGACTTGGAAAGCTTTGCTGCTCCCCAGATGCTCCAATGGAGTTCAAGTATGTTTGATAAAACTGCTGCACAGAAAAAATGCAGGCTTACTAAATTCCTTTTAGATGATCTAAGTTGACGTGATCTATGTTGGATGCGAGGTGATTACTGCTTCTATGCATACACAATAGACATTAAAGGTTTAGTTCTGGTTGAGTTTATAGTGAGTGAGTTGGAGAGAAGCAAAAAGACGAAGCTGAACTGCTCCTTACTGAGTAAGACAGGGATTCTAACATGCTAATTATTGCTGCTTAGTCAGTTGGACTTTCTTCTTGGGTAGCCAGGCTGTGGTTGATTTGTGGCATCTCGTTGAAAGGACTTTGAATTATAGGAACAGTACAATGTGCAATTTTAGACATTTTAGAACTGTAACCTTTTGAAAACATGTTGTACCTTCACTTAGGTTACAGATCCATGCCTAGGTTGAGGGAAATTTAAACTCTGCACCAAATTGAATCGTTATTCATCTTGAGGAGAAACTTCTTTCACTGTGCTGTTTGAGTGGTGTCTCAGGCAGTAGGGAGAATCAAAAGTATTGTTTTGGGGATATAAAAGTGGAGAGGTTTCACATTTCTTCGCTTGCTAAAATTTATTTGAGTTCATATTTGGTACAAGAAAAATACAAAATGGACCCCCAAAAAACTAATTTTCTGTTTCCGTTTTTTATCTTTGACTTGCTTGCTGTTATGGAGTTTGGATTTATTCCCAATGTTTTCTTATTTCCCAGGTGTCAGATAAATTTGCCTTCAGCCTGTTTGACCTGGACTGGGACGTATTTATGCAACATATCGAGGGAGCTATAAATAGAGTTCCTGTTCTGGAGCAGACTGGTATCAAGTCCACTGTCTGTGGACCAGGTACAAACTCACACACTCTCGCACATAATGATTTATTATGGACTCATTATAGAGTCCATAATAAATTTGTCTAGGCAAGTAATAAAGTGTACCTTTAGCAGCTGTGGGATTCTTTTCATTACAGATTAGGGTTAGTTGGTGTTAAGCTCCTAATTCGTCCTTTTTAAGCTTCTAAGCAGAGAGGCCTAATAATTTGACCAAAAAATGGAGACTAGGAAACTTCACATTACTGTAGTAACATTAGAGTAAAACAAAGGCATGCACAAAATGATTTATTGAAAAAAGTGATTACCAGCACTAGTCCTGAAGGGCCGATGTGCTGCAGATTGTAGATGTGTCCTTGCTGAGAAACACCTTATTAAAATGGCTGAATTACTTCCTCAGCATATCACCTTGGTCTGCAGAGTTCTGTTAATGAACCATTCTTATAGCTCCGGTGTGTATACTCAGGGAAACATCTAAAACAGGGGTCTCAAACTCCAGTCTTCAAGGGCAACTGTCCTGCAGTTTTTAGATGTGCCACAGGTACAAAACGCTGGAATGAAATGGCTTAATTACCTCCTCCTTCGGTAGATAAGATCTCCAGAGTCCTGCTAATGACCTAATTATTCTATTCAGGTGTGGCGCAGGCAGCAGAGGCATTCTTCTATTCAGGTGTGGCGCAGGCAGCAGAGGCACATCTAAAAGTTGCAGGACACCGGCCCTCGAGGACTGGAGTTTGAGATCCCTGATCTAAAATATGCAGCACATCGGCCCTTGCCCTGGTTTTGGATGCCAGTGGTTTAGAGGATTTCTATAAACTTTGGAAAATGGAAAAATTTATATGGAGATGTCTTGCCCTCTTTTAAATCTTTAGGTACTGCTGTAGCTGTAATACAGTGAAATACCTATGCATTTTATTTTATGTGTAAACATTGCATCCATACATACTGTGCCATGTCTGTCAACAATTTAACTAGCTGTCCATCAGTCCATCCATAATTGCATGATTTAAGCCAGTCTACTGGAGAAATATCTACTATGAATTCATAGTTCACTTTTAAATTTATGCTTAAGAAAACAGGCTACAATAGACAGAAAACTCTTGGTGTGAAAAAGTACAGAATTTTAACTATGTAAAAAGACAGTTTTTAATGTCAACTTTGTGATTTTTATCAGAATCTTTCACCGCTGACCATAAGCCGCTGATGGGAGAAGCACCAGAAGTTCGAGGTTACTTCCTGGGCTGTGGCTTCAACAGTGCTGGTATGTGCCGCATCAATTTAAAGAAACAAAAAGAAAAGGTATTTTTCTAAACTTTACCTTAAAGTTAACTGTTGAAATACTTGATGCGGAGCTTTATCTTGAGAAATCTGAAATGATGCATGAAAGGCTGAATAAACTTTTTAAAAGCATAAATGGGTAAGCAGGAAAAACAAGGTGAAATGTTTGGATGCTTTTAAGAATCTTTGACCTGGACCTATATCTCTGTGTACATAGCCAAGGCACAAATAAATATTAGAGAGGACTTCATAGACCAGATACACAGTCTTGTTCATGCACAAGTCACTCCATTACTGCACTGAGCCTCTGACATTAGCCCTGGAAAAATATCAGTATCTGAGAAGTGTGTAACAGAGAGAGGAGGCGTAAAGGCTGAAGTAATCAGCAAGAGCTTTAATAGGCAATTGAAAGAAAGCTTTTTCTCTCCAGAGAGCTGTAGGGTCATGCACACGAGATGTTCTGACAAAAGATTGGGGGTTGGAATAAAGTTGAGTTCTGAGTGGGCCCCTGTAAAGTACTGTGACCTTTTGGCACATTAATATCAGGTTCTGTCCATTAACCTGAACCTTAAGTCTGGGTAAGGCTTTGTCAAGTAGTATTCTCATTTGGGAGAGAGAAAATCATTTTATAGCTCTTGAAATTGTTTTGTTTAAAATCTTGAAATGGTTTGAAGTTGAGATTTATATGGAGATGTTTTCCCCTCTTTTAAATCTTTAGGTACTGCTGTAGCTGCAATCGGTTTTCCCTTATGAGAAAACATGTAAAAGTCATCCACATGTACTGGGACCTGTGGTAACACGGAAAAAAAAATCTTAAAATAAATCCAACTCCACCAGTAAACTGAAACACAATATGAAACAATAAAGGAAAAATGGTTTTAAATGACAAAGTCAGTCTTTTATGGGATTTATGAAGCCAAAAGCATATTTTTTTATTTGCAAATCCAATATCACAAATTCTTACAGAAAAAGAAATAATTTTACACAGGCACCCTGGAAAGAAAAGGGAAGAAAAAATAAGTTCTGGTGTGACAGGTTGAGTGGAAGCAGAAGCATGAGAGCTTACAAGCAGACACTCGCACATCAGTGTGGTTATCTCAGGTGACATTTATCTGTGACACCTCACCTCCCTGGTTCTCACCACTTTGTCTGGGGTGAACTCCATCATTCTCCTCTCACCCTCCTCCCTTTTATCTCTCAATCCATCCATCTATCCCTCCATCCAGCTGGCCTACCAGCCGTTCAGATTTCCTCCCAGGCTCAGAGTTGACAGTTCCTGGCTGCAGATGAGTGAAGTGATGAGAGATGGAGGAAGAGGACATGCGGGGAAAAGATGGAGGGATGGAGGGATTCTGTTGCCAATGCTGCTGCATATTAATGTTGTGCATGCAGCACATTGTGCAGTACTCGCAACGTATGCAAATTACAGGCAACACAGCACAAGCAGGGGGTTGCTAAAGGGACCCAGCTCATTAACCCAGCAGTTCTGGGACTCGGTGGATTACAGCGTTGGGCTGCCGTCGTTTGTTTGGTGAATGGTTGGAAACAAACAGAACACTGCAGCTGTTGGATAGATGATGAGGTCAGATTGCTGAGGGGCTGCTTTGAGCAGGGGTGAAGCGTTGGAATAAAGGTTAATGCAGTCCTCTGTGGCTCAGTCATATGTCACAAAGCAGCTGTGGCAAAGGAAAATATAGCTTTCTTTCTTTTTCAAATTAATGGGACTTTCTCTCTGTCTTTCTGACAAGTTGGACCATCAGGCAGGTGAAAAAGGGAACAGAGCTTCGGCTGCTTGTTAAGGTTTTCTCTTGTTTTGCTTTTATGGCCACAAGCAACAGAAGCTGCATTTGGAAACAAAAGGTTTCTTCAATCTGGACATTTTTCTATACATATATCTAATTTATGAAAGGTTGTCAACAGAAAACAAACTAAGCATTATGTCCTGAAGCCTAAGCTGAGAACTTGAGTTTGTGGAGGACAATTTATGGGTCTTGTGTGCACATTGAATACCTCCCAAAGCCTCCATTCACCTTGAACCACTTACCTTAACATATTTCTGCTGATTTTATGCTGCAAGATTATGTATTTGACTTGCGTATTATATTATCTATCACATGAAACCTCAGTAAAATACATTGATGTTTGTGGTTACACTTAAAATACTATATATGTTTTAATAAATGCTTTTTAAGAGTTTAAAATTAATCTGTTTCTAGCTCCATGAAGTGGATAGCGCAACTTCTGAACTAATAGTTGTTGATGTACTTTAGAGCAAAATGTGTAGATGGCTTTTGCTGTTTTTTCCCCTCACTTTATTGAATACTCCAGTACACTAAAAATCAAACTTAGGTTTCAGTTAGATTTTCACCTAAAGACTGTTAGGTTAGATCAAATCAGCAAAGTTGAGCTGATCTTAACTAAAATTTCAATGTTCCCAACATTTCCTCTTTATCTTTTTCTATCAGGTATGATGCTGGGAGGTGGATGTGGCAGAGAGCTCGCTAAGTGGATCATACATGGCCGGCCAGAAAAAGACATGTATGGATATGACATCAGGTATATAGGCGTGCATTAAAAAGACTCTTCAATGGCATTTTATCAAATGGCACCAGGAGCCACAGCTTGTGTTGAAGTCTGAGAGATTTCTTTACTGAGCATTAAATTCCTCTCCCTCCTTTCTCAGACGTTTTCACAATTCACTGACAGACAACACACGCTGGATCAGGGAGAGGAGCCATGAGTCATATGCAAAAAACTATTCTGTAGTGTTTCCCTTTGATGAGCCACTGGCCAGCCGTAACATGAGGAAGGACCCTTTCCATGAGGTAGCTATTCATCATGTTTCATCAACATTTACCGACTGACAAATAACTTTAATGAGCAGTCCTACTCCTGTTAGGATGCCTTGCTTGCTTCAGAATTAGGCTGGGTTTTTGCTCCATATTATGCTCTTTATGAGAAAGAAAATGAACAAAAAGTGAACTAAAAAGTTAGCAATCTGGGTTGTTAACCTGGTCACAAATAGTTTTGTAGGCCATTTCCTATGCTGCCAGTTTGCCTGAGACTGAGTGATGAAAAGCTGGCTCAGGTTTAGTGAAACTTCTCATCTGCAATGTCATATTGCAGTTAGCAATCATTTCACCCCTTTCAAGTCATCAGGGCATCTCCCGTCAAGTTTGGTTACTTCCACTATTTTCATACATTGCATAACTGTCTTTCTCTTTTTTTGTCTGTGATTTTGGCTTGTCAAGCACCGACACTGTTTCTCTCAGTGGGTTTGTCTCACATTTCTTCAGTCTTCTCTTTGCCTCCTCTCGATCTCATGGCTGATCCAAAGTGATGGCATAAGCGGTGCAACTTAACTCTGCAGTGACTGCTTTTGCTAATGCATGACTATAAATGATCCACTCAGCTTTGGTGACTAAGCCGTGGATGTTTTTCAGCTTTGCTTCTCTCCTTGGCCTAGCACAAACTCTTAATGCATTTCACCGCCGTGTTTCACACACTAAAGAATCACTTAGAGACATACTTTTTTTGGTGCAAGAGCCTATTTAACTTTCATTGTTGGACTATTACCCTTGTACTTGCATGCATGAATTTTCTAGAACAAGCTATGGTCCCATAAGTTTCATTTGTGTCCCAAGTTTGATTTATTTAGCTTCCGTAACACTTTACAGGCACACATAAAGCTTTCTGCAGATTCATTAAACAATTGTGCAAAATGAAAACAAAAAATGAGAACTAAAGGGGTGATGGAGGAATTATTTAATTTAGTCTTTTGGCTACATAAAGAATGTAAAAAAAAAATGTTTGAAATTCTAATCCTTATATTCTATACTTGACAACTTAGATTTTTGAAGACGGCTTAACCTGCCTTAATGGGAACACTTGTATCCATTTTTCAAATCTGAAATGACACAGTGTTGTAATGCGCTATAGCTAGAAGGTGTGCTTTCAGGTATGACCAGGCAGGCCAGCTGTCTCTGTGCAAATAATGAGACTTTCTACTTATAGGAGGCAATATGTGGTTATTTCAGACCATCAGCAAGTCATCTCTGACACTGCTGCTCGCACGCTTTCTCCACCTCGGTAGCACAGATGGTAAATATAGCTTAGTGTGGGATGTTTTGGCAAAAGACAGACAGCTTGATGCCTGCTCGGGGGAGAGCATAGCACAACATACCTACCAACTGTGGGCGACTGTCAGTTTTAGCAAGGAGGATGGAGAGCCTCAAAATATCTTATCTGAACAGTGTTCAAGAATTAGGAAGTGTTTTTCCTCTGTTTCTGCAGCCACTTGATGTAAACAAACGTGGCGCAACATGTTTTTACCAGTTCCTCCATCAGTGGAGAAACTTCATTATCTCTTCTAAATGTAACAAATGTCAGCAACTGTCTGCAGTAATCATTATGTCTATGTTTGTGTTGGATCAAGTGGATGAACTGGCCTTTTGTTTCATTAGCTTGTTGATGCAGACAGATCAATAGACACAAGGAATAACATGTTGTTACAGCAGCTCTAAGTTACTAAAATTGGTCCTGATCAGTAATCATGCTATAGCAAAATTAATCAATTTTGTGCAAATAATTTCCTTCAGAAGTCATATAAAAAGTAAATAGAGTCCAGTTAGCTGTTTTGTGAGGCCCTCTGAGGTTTACTAGAGAATATAAGTGAGCATGAAGACCAAGGAGCATTGCATAAAGGGCAAGGTGAGTGTTGTGGGGAGGTTTGTAGCAGGGTTAGTGGCCCAGTCAAAGTCCTGATCTAAATATAATTGGAAATGTGTGACAATAAAAATTGCTGTTCAACAACCCAGTCTGACTGAGTATTTAGTTGGATCTTACTTTGTGCAACAGATTAAAGAGGGTTAAATGGGTATGCATGTATTTTCATTTCACTTTGAAATTATTCTCTGCTTTGTGTTGACATATTCCATAAAATTCACTATTTGAAAATAAACAATATTTAGCTTTTTTAACCACTGACTTGTATTTTCAGTGAATACTGACAAGTAGATTGACAATATTCTCAGCTTCGTGTGCCCTCTGTGTATTTTGTAGCGATTTGATTTGTTTTTGTATTTATTTCATCACTCCAGGTGCTGACAGAGCAAGGTTGCATGTTTCAAGAGAGGCATGGTTGGGAGAGACCTGGCTGGTTCAACAAAGACGGGCCGGCTCCTGTGAGGCTCCTGCAACAAACACACACTACCACAAACTTACTGCTTGTAGTTGCCATACTTTAACACTGTGTTTACATGTCTTGTTAAAAGCCTAAAAGCTATGATTTCTATGGAGCTTACAACATTAGGAATAATGTGAACTACAAATATAAAGAACTCCTGGGCAAAGAGTACACCTTCGACTTCCCTCCGCATCACGATGTGGTAAGCTACAGAGAGCAGAAGTGTTTGTGTGGAGTCAGACAAAGTTCAAGGGCTTGTTTTCTCTGTCAAAACACAAGTTAGTCTGATGAGTGTGAATGTTTACTTTTCGGTCTACGGAGTGGAAAAATCGAAAGTCTGAATGAATTTCTGTCATAAACAAGTAACGGTGGTGGGTATCAGCAGTGGGTTTAATGGTGCAGAAAGAGCTTTAACCCTCCAAGCTAATTTAGCAACTTGATAGACATTCTGGGAGTGAAATCTGTGATTTTTCTTCACACCCCTGATGAATTCTGCTCTTTATGATGCAACCACGATTAAGCCTTCTTCAAAATAAGAAGATGGCAACGTGTTTTTACTCTTTTTCTTCAGCGAGTGTGTTGAACACGTGTGCTGAGTTTTGCTGCTTTCAACGCAGATTAAGAGTGAGTGTCTCTCATGCCGACACGACGTCGCCGTGTTTAACATGTCCTACTTTGGGAAGTTCTATCTCACCGGACCAGATGCCAAGAAAGCAGCCGATTGGCTCTTCTCAGCTGATGTCAACAAGAAGCCAGGTTAGTCGGGCAACTGTTAGAAGAAGCACACATGCCTCCCTGCAAACACATGCATACACCCACACTGCATACCTGAATGAAATGAATGATTCATGACGAGGCCTGAGCAGAATTTGATGACATGCTTAGGGAGTGATTCAGCTCTTTCATTCAGGTATGTTGGTTCTGGGACACAACTAAAACATGTAAGACACCGGCCCTTTAAGGCTAGAGCTTAACAGTTTATGTTATGCATGAACTGTTTGTATTGTACAACTCTTGGTTTTTCTAACTTAAAGTGAAGTTTGCACATGGACTAAGGATGCAAATTATGCAAAAAAATTACAGTTTTTTTCAACTTGGTTAGTTTGTACGTGGTTGCAGACAGTGTGGACAATCAGTTCCCCACCATTAACAAAGCACTGTAGAGCTGCATCTGTCTATACAAGACTATCCTGCATGTTTCCTTTAAATCCAATATTTCATACCTCTGATCATTTTATCTCGGAGGGAATTACACTACATCTCCCTCTAAGCCTTGTTAAATAATCCTTCTTTATTTGTATTTGTTAACAACACTGACTGACTGATCACAGCTGATGAAGGCATCATCAACACGTATTTAAGCGTGACTGCAAACATTAACTCTTTTGGCAAATGGATGACACATCATAAATGTGTGTCACTTGTAATTAGTTACAGATTTGTTTGATTTTGGAGGTTTTCGTGATGATGTCTTTGCAAAAAAATATGTCACCTATGCTTTGGTACATATTAGAGTCATTTGGCTGTTACTGAGCTTGTTTCCTGTCAAGTGACGTCCTATAATCATTTTTTAAAATAATTTTGGTCATACATAGATTCAAAAGAGAACATCCAGTTGAGTTATTTATGGTGTGCTGCTCTAAGGAGAGGAAATAAACCATGGATTTGGGGTGATTTTGAGGGGAAGTAAATATTTCAACTCTGAGTGGCACATATTCAAGGCTGCACATATACAGTCCATAACATAATTCTTCATACTTATTGAATAATTTTCACATTTTGCCACAAATTTTGATGTATGATTTCTTGCAGTAGCAATAGGAGAGGATTATTTTTTTTGCTGCCCAACAGGCTTTCTTCCAGGACTTCTCACTGACTTTACCAACTTCTTCTGTGGTCCTGCTAAAGAAAAGCAATTCTATTGCACAATGGTGACTGCACAAAGTTTTACCATTAGTATGACTTGTTGAAGTTTATGTGCACTGTTAGTTTTATGCTTTAGCCAAAAAGTTGGGTTTTGCCCTGATGTGACCAGAGCTCTTATGGTTGCTGTTCCCACATTGCTTTTGTCAAACTGCAAAGGAGACTTGTTGAGTCTTTCTTTCAATAATGACTTTCTTTTTTGCCTCTTTTACATAAAAAAAACTAGATTTATGAAGTGCCTCACTAATAGTTTTCCCACCTGAGCTGTGAATCTCTCCAGCTCCTCTAAAATCACTGTAGGCTTTTGACTATTTCTGTGGTTAATGCTTTCCTTTCCTGACCTGTCAGCTTAAAGCTACACTACATAACTTTAATTAAAAAAAACATTTTTTTTCTTGCATATTTGTTAAAACTGTCACTTTGTCAAGATAGTAAAGTATAAGACAGATAATCTGTGAAAAAATCAAGCTCCTTTTTCTTCTCCTAGTGCTTCCAGTACTAGCTGGAAGCACTAGTACTGGAAGCACTAGTACTAGTTAAGCAGTGTATTTGTTAATACACTGCTTAACAAATAGATAAAAAAAAAAAACATATTTTTGTGAAAGGTATGTACTGTAGCTTTAAGTGAAGATATGTCACTCTCTTTCCATTTTCAGATGATGGATTGGTATATGCTTTTTGAGAACATAGAATTGTGTCTTCTAACCTAATTAAAGGGGCTAAATGCAAATTGACACTTCTAATTTTTATTCTTGTACTTAATAGTTGTGCACTATTTTGTGTCAGTCTATCACTGTAAAACCCAATAAAATGCATTGAGGTTTATATTGACCAGGCGATGACTTTTAAGTGAGATTAATAGGCATGAATGCTGGTGCAAAGCACTGTAAACAAGTAGTCACTGACAGGTGTTTGCATGTTACAGGTTCCACTGTATATACGTGTATGTTGAATAAAAGAGGAGGGGCGGAGGCCGACCTGACGGTGAGCAGGCTGGAGCCGGGCGCTGCCAAGCTGCCACTGGCACCACAATCAGATGGTGAGAAACAGACGGCCATCCTCGTTTTAATGAACGTCACCTGAAAACACAAAACAAAGAACTGAGTCTGAAACAAAACTTGGTCAAAATGTGAAGAGATGAGGGAAGAGAGAACATTATTATTTATTACAATCATAGGTGAATATCTACACACAAATGCCAGCAGTAATGAAAGGTACATAAGTAGAATTATTTTCTAAGCTACCTCCATTTATGCTAACAGCATGAAGATAAAGGAATGAAAAAAGTGAAGTTAAACAGTTTGATGTGATTACATTATTTAAGATGTTAATTGGTATCCTTATACGACATATAATGAGGAACTAACGAGTCATGTTGTATTTTTCTGCTGGGTAACTATGCCTAATTTTCTCAAATTACTGGCCTCTCTTGCTCCAGGTGATGCATACTACCTTGCCATTGGAGGCGGTGTCGCCGAACACAACTGGAACCACATTAGGACAGTTATTCAGGACCAAGGCTTCCACTGCCAGCTGACGGACCACTCCGAAGACATGGGGATGATCAGCATCCAGGGGCCAAAGAGGTGGGACGAGGCCCCACCTCGCGGTGGAATGGTTGTAATTTATCCCTACGTAAGAGAATGGGGAAATCATAATGTAGGTCAAATTTATGATTTAGTCATTGAACAGTAAAGATGGCTAAACATCACAGAGACGCTATTTTTTTATTAAGCGCATGTCAGAGTAGGTAAGATGCAGAAAAGATGATTGGACCAGGATTTTACGGTACAGATGGACAGTAATCTAAAACAACAACAACAAAAAACGTCTGTAGTGAGGCTAGAATCAGTTGCTTGATCTCAATCTCAAAAAGCTACAGCACAGAAGGAAACGCTTCAGCATTTAGTAATGTAGTGCAAACCAGGAACTAATCCACTGATCTACATGCCAGCAAAATATTCTCATCAGGGTAATTTTGTGAAACCACGGGGTGGGGGGGTCCGGTGCCCATCACCAGGCAGGCTGCCAGTCCATCACAGGGCAAAAGCACCTCAGTTAAATTTATTTTCTATGAATTATTTAGAGTACTAATAACTCTGGCACCAGTTACTTTTATAAAATAAATAAATACAAAATTTCAGAGGATAATTTTTGTAAATATTTAATGTAGAAATACGTAATTAAATTAAAGATTTAATAAAAGATTAATGCATTTAAATTTTTTTCCCCCATATTTACCATTCCTCATAATGAATGTCCAGAAACTGATCAGTTTTTATTTAACTGTTAAAACCTGCCAAGTTCATGACATGGCCGTTGTTCTTAAAGGCTTGTTTTCTATTTTTTGTTACTCGCTTCCTTCTTTCTGTCTTTGTTGTATTTTTCACTCATTGTGAACATCTCCTCCATTGCAAATGTGTTTTCATCAAATTGAATAATGTTTCACGTGCAGAACTGTCTCTGTGGTTTACCAAAGCCGTAACCTTCGGTTGGTGACTCGCTCAGGTTAAAAAAAAAATAATGCTGTGAGTAAACTGCAGCCCAGGTGTGTGCTGACTTCCTCCAGCATTTCTTTCTTCTTTTACTCACAGGCCAAGCCAGGTCAACTTTACTTCTTCTTCATATCTTTTCCTTCTCTCTCACCTCTCCTCCCCACTTTTGTGCCCTCTGTCTTTCTTCTTCCCGCTCACGGAGCTGCAGGGTCCATCCACCCTGTTCTCTGTGTGGGATTTGTCGATATCTTTTCCTGGAGGCTTTTTTTTTTACCATCTGTTCTCCTCAGTTCCTTTTTTTTCTCCCTCTGCGGTGATCGAATAGATCTCCTCATTTGTCTTCTCTCACTGTTCCTGGCTTCCTGCTTGGTTGACCTATTCTGAGTCACCTTGCCCCTGCTTTCATGGTTTTTCTCACTGATCTGCTTACGTCAAGCCAGGAATAATTATTTCAATCCCGACTGTAGTCTAGCAACAACAAGTTGCTTCATTTGTTTGTGGATTTTTTTTTTTTTACTGTGTCTACAAGACTGCAGTTTGTTTTGTCTCTCTCTCTGCCTCTCCACAGTGCCATATTTATGTCTTGCCTGTTTGAGGAAATTCAGAAAATTACTCTTCCTCTGTCATGTTTTTGCTCCCTGATGAAGCAAATTGATCCCAGTAAAGCTTGAGGAGCAAGAAGATGTGTTTACAGAGATGTGTTGGGGTTTTCTCTCCCGATGACGTCTCACTTAAGTTCCCCAGTGAGAGGAGCCTTTGATTTTCTTTCTCGCAGCTTGGCACCATGTTTCAAAGTGTGAAACTAATACTCAGCCGCTTGTTTAGGTAATTATTAACAGTATGCGTAATTGATACAATTATGAAACATCCCGTGTGTATGCACAGCTGAGAAGTCAGTGTTAAATGGCAAAACAAAGAAATAAACAACAACAAGAGCCTCCTTTGCTTCCTGGCTCTTTAATTCTCTTGAGAAAGTTTGAGAAAACTAGAGCACAGTTTGAGGTAAACACCGGCCTATATTAGCTCAAGAATAAAGCTTTATATTTGTCCATGCCCACATCTTTCTATATCTGTTACATCACTTGCTTTCTAGAAGAAGGGACTTGCACAAAGCTGCAGAAGCATAACCTCAGTCATTCCACAAATATCCACACGCCTGGCTTCCTGCCACACCATGGCGAAATATATCCTTAAAAAGCTGCTTTCTCTGTCTTCCCACTCATAAGCATATGAGGCGAAGAGTGCAAAATAAAATATTTATTATTTTGTGTTGACTCATCATTATGTAATATTGATTGCAGTGTAGTTTTCAGGAGGAAAGATTGCATATTTTCTCATAATTCCAGTGTTTTCTGTTTGAGAGACATTTTAGTAACCTAGAAATCAAATAACTTTTTCTTTAATAATAAACTTTCAGCTTACAATTTACAACTTTGTGCAATTTCTTTTTTACAATTGTTTTGCATATCCTGTTTTTAACTTTACACCAACTTTATAACTCAGATAGCACAGAATATTTGCAGATGTGAACCAATTTGTGCCTGTTGTTATATTAGATTGCAATTGTTTTTTTGTTTTTTTATCAGTCACAAACAGTGAGGGGCAGAAGTGATAAAGAAGAGTGGAAGAAGAAAAATATTTCATAACTTGGCTCCATCTAGACCTAACAAGGTGCATGTGCCATAACTAACTGAGTTTGAAAAGTGTAAGAATTTGAATGGTGTAACTCTGCTGTACTTTATTTAGCATTTCTGTTATTTGCTGAAAATATCACTCTCCTCTTCCTTGCAGCCTGAATGAATCGCAGATGTTTTATGAAAATGAGGGTTCCTTTTAAATAGATTCTTATGTCATGGCTCTTCTCTTGGTTTTGTCTTTAAACTCTGAACTAAAAGTGGAAATAACTAACTTCAGCCATCAGCAATGATTGCAAAATGACAGTGCTTTGGAATTGTGTGTTAAACGATCAGAAACAGATTGGATTTTTTTGTTTCTAACTGAAACAAAAAAATCTATCTTCTCCTGAAAGCAACTCTCTATTGCTTTCAGGGAGTTGACCAAATGGTCACCAATTCATTTTACAAGCTGATTTCAATGTATTTCTCTTTTGTTTACTTAGTCCAGCAATTTTTGGTATTTGACTTTACATCTAGCTTCAGAATGAAAAAGAAACACAATCCATGGTTTGCGTTCACTTAGCACATCTAATTTGGTCAAAAATTGGTTGAATGACTAACATAGTTTGTGACTATTTGTTTTTTTCTGCCTTAACAGTCGAGAAGTATTGCAAGATGTTTTGGATGCAGATCTCAGCAACGAAGCGTTTCCCTTCTCCACCCATAAGCTTGTGAACGCAGCAGGATATCAGGTAAAAACACTAAGAATCGCACTCAGTCATAGATACCAGTCACATACTATTGAGTAAAAGTTTATTACTTTTGAGATTTGCTAAGTATAGATTCTTTATTAATTGTGTTGAGGGAGAATAAATGATATTTCTTACTAAAATGTCAAATCAGTCCACATATGAACTGGAAACCCTAGTTTAATTAAATGGGACATTTGCAGTAGTTTATAATCGAATTGTTAAAGTTTTATACCTGCACATAGCTGTATACTAGGAATTGGTAAGTTACTGCTAAGGCTTAATGTGTTTTTAAATATGTACTCTGATGATTTTGGTTAGGTCTGCATCACAATAAAAAGACAAATTATTATTGATAATATAATATATAGTAGTAATTGCTATATTTTAGCAGGGATGATTGCTGCTTTCTGTTTTAAATTGAACTGCTACAGTCTATTACATACTTGTGTAATAATTCTGTAAGGTGTTTGTGATTTGACCTGTGATTGCTGACCTCCTGATTAAAAGGAGAGAGCATTGCACTCATTACAGACTCATGCAGTGGCACATATGTTCACTCATCCTCAGTCTGTCTTACTTTCTCTTGCATAAATTATGCAAGGTCCTGGTGATCTTCATACGTCGCTGCAGGAGTGTGTGTGGATGTGTGCCGAGCGAGGCGCTTGTGTTGTTTTCCAGCTGGTTGTTGGGCTTGTCTCGGTGACAGTTTAATGGTTGCAGTGCTGTTTGTGTGAGCAGAGCTCTTCCTGCCCCTCTGCACCCCCTCACAGCTCATTAGACTCTCTCTCTGTCTGTTTCTGTTTTTCTAACTTGTCATCGGCAGCGGGTGCGCAAGCATACACATTTATCCATATAATTTCATGTCGTGCTTCTGTCTGTATGTTTGTTTTTTGCTGCTTGGTACATGAGTGTGGTGGTGTGTGAGGCATGCATGCATCTGGTGTGTGTTAGGGTCATATGCTCAATGTACTAACCTACGCTGAGCTTGGAGATGTGCATATGGAGCCTGCAGTGATCCCTGACTGGACAGATGGACTTTCTGTCATTGCACCAACTGCGAGAACTGTTGGAGAAGTTTCCTTTCCTCATCTTTTTTGTCCCCTTCCACATTTCCTTTCCTGTTCATGTGGAGTGTCAATATTTTTGCAAAATTTTCCTTACCCTCTTCACTGACTCTCATTCATTTCTTTTTCTGTTTTTTTTTTTTTTGCTTTTTTTTTTCAACTAGATATGCAAATGAGCACAAATGATTCCTCGTTGTGGCTTGATTCTCCACACAAATACCTCCTCCTCCTCTGTAACCCTCTTTTCCATGTGGTCTGTCATCCAGGTGCGAGCAATGCGCCTGTCATTTGTCGGAGAGCTCGGCTGGGAGCTCCACATTCCCAAAGACTCCTGTGTTCCCGTCTACCGAGCTGTCATGGCCGCCGGTGCAAAGCATGGCATCATCAATTCAGGATACAGAGCAATCGACTCTCTCAGCATAGAGAAGGGTAACGTAAACAATTTAACCTATTGAAGTTCAGCTGAAATAATGATTTTGTCTCACCATTTGTTTCACTACAAAGTCGTTTTTAGAAGGGGAGACGTTGATATTCACGGTTTCTTAATTTAAATTTCTTCAGGGTACAGACACTGGCACGCTGACCTTCGGCCTGATGACACACCTTTGGAGGCGGGGCTTGCCTTCACCTGCAAACTGAAGAGCTCCATCCCGTTCCAGGGCCGGGGAACGTTAGAGAAACAGAAGGAAGAGGGGCTGAGGAGGCGTATCGTCTGTTTCACCATCGATGAGTCAGTAGATCCTCTGTCTGAAGGCAGCAATTAAGCAAAATAGGAAGAAAAGTTGTTGTTTTTTATTTATCTTTGCTTAAATTTAGTATGCAGACATGAAAATGATGGAAAATTTATTCTACAAATTTCATTGTAGTATTTTATGTCGGGCATGAAAAATGATTTTTATTTCCGTACTTTATTTGATCATCCATCCACAGTTGGAGCTTGAATCTGTAGAAATATCTTTCTTAGGTAATAATTTTTTTGTGTCATATTTTTCAAAAAGAAAAGAAGCACAGAGAAATTTGGAAGTCTCAGTTAGGAAAGCATGAATCTAAAATTAAGTTCTTACTCCTTTACAAAGATTTTCAACTTTCCTTTAGTATCTTTGGTTGCACTTTGAAAGTATTTTATAATTTTTTTTTTTCAAAAATCTGAAACAAGTATGTTCCAACGCCATTGCTTTTTTGTTTTTGTTTATCTTTCACACCAGAAAAATACCAATGTTCGGTCTAGAGGCCATATTCCGTAACGGCGTCCCTGTTGGTCACCTCCGGCGAGCCGACTATGGCTTTTTCATAGACAAAACTCTTGGTTATGGATACATCCACAACCCTGATGGAGGAGTGGTGAGTTTGTTACACATTGTATTCCCCGTTTATTTAGGTCTGCTGGACTTATCCAGTCTTGGTTTCTGGGATTGCTCTTGCTTCCATAGTTTCATATTATTTCTTTTATCTCTCTTGGACCAAAGCAGATTGATTGAAAGAAAAACTTACAATATTTAATGTCTTATGTGGGACAACATTCAGTTCAACTGAACTAAATGAGAAGTGAATAAAGCTGAATATCTCTGCAAGGTTGTAATTATTGAGAAACCATGAATGTGGAAACCTTGTAGAAAGCCTTTTGTTACTGTTTTATACAAGAATGATTCTTGGAATCTAAATCGTTATGTTAAATATTTATTATATTAAGTATTTTCCTAAATAGATCTTGCTGGATAACAATATATCTGACCCAACTGATGAGTAAAAAAATATTCTCCAAAGGGCCACAATGCATTTGCTACTCGTTAAATCTTTGTTTCAATGAAGCGCTGGTATTTTCTTTGCTGCAGGCCAGTGATATTTAAGGTTTCTAAATAAAAACCTGGTGTTACTCAGAGTTTTCAAGTAATAGGCAGCCAGCTGTGTTAGTTTCACTGTGTAAATGACTGAGAGACAGAGTGGAAGATCAGGAGGGAGGGCTGCCGAGAGGGAAATGTGAGCTGGTCAGTGAAAATTAGCTTTCTGTGTTTCATGGGAACTGACAGCCGAGTCACAGAGAGCTTAATTGCTTTCTGCGTTCAGAACTTCCAAGCTGCTCGTTTCTGTTTGTTGCGAATCCTTTGAAATCCCTCTTTCATTCCTGCTTTCCTCAAGCCCTTTATATGTTTTTTTTTTTTTTGCCAAAATCTTTTTATTTCCTTCACTAGGTCAGTGCCGATTTCATTAAAACCGGCAAGTTCACGCTCGAAAGGATGGGAGTGGCATACAAGGCCAAGGCACACCTCAAATCTCCGTTCGACCCTGAAAATAAACGGGTTAAAGGAATCTACGAGTGACCGCCAATGTGAAAACACTGTGGTTAGAGAATAATATGCAATCTGCTGCTTTTCCACATTCAGTTGCCACTACAATTGTATACCTCTGGTATTGATGGTGTTTCATAAATGTGAAGGGATAAAGAGACAAAACTCATTTAAGAATGAGCAAATATTGTTAAACTCAATCTCCTTAAATAAAAGGAGATTGAGTTTAACAATATTTGCTCATTCTTAAATGATTTAAATGTTCAGAATCAAAGCAGGTCCACTGTTTCTTGATGTGTGCTCTTATACGATTATTACCATAAAATTGCAACCAGTTCAAGACTTTATCAAGACAAAATGTTTTTATAACTAAATAAACTTCACTATCATTTGAGCAAGCAACCATAACTTACTCAAATATTTTTTTTTTTTTTGTCAAATTAGCAATTCATTAGGGGATATTAGTGCAGATATTTGCATTTATTACTTTAAAGACTCCCTTTTTAACTTTGAAAGTCTTACTTCCTGTAGCAGCTCACTTTGCACCGAGTTGTTGAACAGAATTCATTTTCAGGACCATAGATGTGCGTCTGTGTTGTAAAGTTTTATGTGAAGCACTGAGAGTCCTTAACCAAAGAAGTCCTAAAAGGGCTTTGAAAAGAGATTAGACATGTCTGTGTTTTTGCTCAAAGTAAATCAAATGCTGCAGCTTCCCAGGTAATTGAATATTTAATGTAATTTGGCTTAAATTAAGAGCAAAGCTGTTTTTTTTTTTGTTTTTTTTTTTTTCATATTTTTTGAAAAAAAAACAACAACATAAAAACAGCTTTGCTGCTCTCAACAACTAGAGATCAAGGCTTCGTCCTGAAGGGTAAAATATTCAGTAATCTAGCAAACTGACTGTGTGTGACGTCCTACTTCTTGCTTCAAAGTTTCAGAACTGTGCCTTGGGCGCTTCATGCCCACCTAATGGCTGAAGTAGAGTTATGTTTTTTATGAGGTTAACTATTTATCATGAATATTTTTTAATATTGATGCAACAGAGGTCACAATATTCCATGAAGGCTCTTTTTGCTCCATTCGGTTTTTTAAAAAAGTACTTACAGACTATGAGCTCTGCTCTTTTTCTACAAGTAAAAAACTCCACAGAGGTAAAAAAAAAAAAAAAAAAGATAGTGCACTTTTTAAAAAAAACTTTTTCAAACATTGTTAAACATCAGATATCCGAAAATCAAAGTTTCACTGTATCTTAAGTTGTATGCTTGCTGTAGGAACTTTTCCCTGGTAAGTCTGAGAACCGGACTTAGCATCCTGCATCTATATAGTCTTCGTCAAATTACAAATAGAAATTTACCTAAGAAAATGGCTGCGATATGGAAGCTTTCAGTTTTTTATATTACCTTTGAAGTGGAGCTTTGTGAAAGGGCAGAAGAGAGAATATTTCAAGGTTTTAATCTATTTCTGTTATGTCTTCATGTTCCAAGACAGAAACAAAAACAACCATAACCCTTAAGGAAGGTGCATCATTAAGAGATTTTAAGCTTAAAAGAATGGAGGCTGCTTCTCTGTGAGTGGTGTCAGCTTAGTTTGTTAAACTAATTGCTATAATTTAGATGTTAATTCAATTTCAAAGAGTAAGAGAATTAGAGACTAATATTCATGGCTGCAGAATACCAAGTTTTAATCGTGATTGAAGCTTCTCTGGTTGAGGGTTCAGGGTCATTACATTCTAGGGGTGAAGTTTCAGGTTAGCATAATAAAAACACAGCTTCAGTGACACTGAAGCAGCAAAATTTTTGCAAGGTTGCAGTGGGTTATTGCAGTAACTCCATTTGGTTTCCTTTCCCAATTGTTGCCATTCATTCTAGCAACAGTCGTCATTGTCGCCTTCAATCTCAGTTCTTAGTTATGTTTATTAGCATAGGCTTTCTTAATAATCCTTCTATTTCCCTACTTTTAGAAGGTCAATTGGTGTTAGGTTAGTAAAATTAGGTCTATCATTTTGATTACCTCATAATTAAGATTATTTTTGCCAGTCAAGAATCTACAGGAAGTAGCAAATAGCCACATCGTTAATATGAAGTTATTGAGTATGGAGTAAAAGTTGTAGTAGTAATGCTATTCATGTAATAAAGTCTTCACTTTGTAACTGAGCCTTTGAAACATAAGGTGTTCTTTAGTCACCGGATGGGTTTATAAAATGTTTAGCATCACTCTAGTATATCCCAGTGATGCTTGCCGCTGCACATCAAGCACAAATGTTTACTAATTAATTGTTATTTAAAGTCATTGCTGACTTTAAAAAACAAATGAGACATGCAAAGAGAAATAGTCGGAGTAAATTATTCATGTAGATCTAGACTTGTTACTTATGCTGAAGAGAATTTCTTTATTAATAAAATGTGATTTTACCTAAAGCGCTTTGTGTATTTTTCTTTTCAAAAACAAAACCTCTATAGGAACAAACAAATATGGCAAAGACCGGAAGGTAATCCAACATTTTATTTTATTTAACTGCATTACATTAAACTATATGGCAAATACCATTCTTAAGTGTAATTTAACAGAATCGTGAGAAATGGAACAAACTTTCTCTATTAATTTTTGGATAGCTTTTATGTTTTTTATTTTTATATCGACTGACTTGTGATGTAAAATATCTCACTGTCATTTCATTCGATGTAACACATTAATAACACTGCTATTAGCTTAATTAGTATGCACTAATAATAAACCCAGCTGGTGGGTGTTTGCACAGGCATATAATTACAATAAGCAGTGGATGCTATTTATCAGCTAATGTAGAGATAAAGCAAAATTCAAACTAAGTCACATTTAATAATCCTTTTTAATCTCCTGTTGGTCCGCTGACCGCTCCCTGCCCTCAACGTACTCCAGATGTTTCTGCTCAGCTGTACGACTCTGCACCTCCTTCACAGGGGTAGCGATGTTTTGGTAGGATGGAGGTCACTTCTGGTAGGGGCTGTTTTTCCCATTCGCCCTGGAAGAAAAATGAATGCGTTACAAGTAATTGTTTTTATTAAAAGGTATTTTCTTCTGTTTCTTTTCAACAAATGTCCAGATACTCCATATGTCTTCATTGGTCTGTGTTAGGCTTCTTTATATAATACACACAACTTTGCAGTCTTGATCACATTTTAGCACAAACATTTATAGTAAACATAATTTGCTAAGTACAATAAATGTGTAAATGAAAGGCACAAACTTAAATGGTCACAGAAGAATGCAATTCAGGAAATAGAATTTAGGCAAAACTAATTAACATAAAACTTCCTCTACTGTTACATCACTGTTAGTAAAACTTCATTTTCTTTTTCAGGTTATATAAATCAAGCACTTATTCATTAATACGTTTGAGACATTTTACTCTAGTCACTTTTAATTTGACAACGGTTATCTTTGTCTAAATTTAAAGTTTGCTTGATAATCTGAAACTTTTAAAGAGATAAGGTCCTGCTTTAGTAGATTTTCCACGAGGCATGGTGTTTTAGTTCTTATATTTTACCTGACATATTCCCGTCCGCAACATTTCTTTTCTAACAACATATTTTGATAAAACACTCTTAGCTTCATGTCACTAAGCTGTAGAGTGACATTAAAAAAATTATTTAAATAAATTTGACTCCTGTTTTTAAAAGCCAGAATCCCTAACTCTAGTGTTCTGAGGAAAGAACATTTATGTCCAGAAATCTTGATTAAGGTCATCATAACACTTGTAATCAATTTACTCTCTCTCATCCCAACATCTTGGATGTTTGTGTGGGTTTATTTTACTAAACCAGTCTGAGTCTGACTCTTCTGCAGAAATGATATCCACATTGATTTGGTTAAATTGGTAGCTTGCCAGTCCATTGTAGCATGTAAATATGTGTGTATTTGATGAATGAGGGACTCACAGGAAAGAGGCGTGCAGTGGACTGATTGCAGTGCATGGAGATGGGAGCTGTGTTATAAAGAGAGTCCAGCACTTCTCCGGCAAAATCATCCCAGTGCAGCTGAGCGTACTGATCTGTCACACCAAAATCGCCACACACACACTGGTCATTTCCATGGAACCTTGATGGGAAGAGTGGGAGAGATGGAAAAAAAGTCCACAAAAGAAGAAGACGAGGTATTTTAAAACACTTATCTTTGCTTTAAGAGGATAACGGTGTATTGGGTTTGAAGGGGAATAAAATTCCCATTTGTTTGTCTAATTCTTCACAGATCTCAGGGACATTTTGTGCTATTGTGGTTTAATTTTCCTCTCATTTAGACTGGGTTGAATGGAAATAGCTCAGATTTGAGCTATTTTGTTGGTTTGATAGATGACCTATCAAACCAACAAAGTCCATGTTTGTCCAATCTTAACAAGAACTACTGCAAAATTTTACATTTAATACATGTTTTTTACCCTTGTTTTTGATTGTGTTTTGGTCCTTGTGTGTGTGATGCATTTTAGATTGTTGTTTTGTTTTTTTGTTTTTTCCAGATTCAAACAATGGAAAAATGCAGCTCCTGACCTTTTAAAGGTATAAAATTCCAAAAATATAATTAATATTTCATATGTATGTAGAAGGAAAGAATAATTGTAAAATATTGACTTAAAGTGGAAAAATATTTTACAGTAGATTTTAGAAAGCTGAAATTGTTTCGACACCGGGTCTCCTCGTTTTCATTATTACTGCTAATCATTGACCCATCTCAGTTCTTTTAATATTAATAATTAAGCACTCCTTGAAATGTATTGTCAAAATTATTATAGCATTTTTATGTTTCTCATAAAAACAGCAGAGCAGTACCTGTTAATGAAGCTAAAATATTTCTGCAGGTACCCTGGGTCAACGTGGCTCTTGCAGAGCTCCAGTTGAGTCCGAGGGTAGTAATGAATATAATTGACGCACATTTCCTCCATGATGCCAAAACCTCCCTGTGAAGATAAAAGCAGAACAAAATAATGAGCGTGAGGGGCATCAGAGGGGATGCTAAGGGTTGCAGTGTTAAAACAAGCTTTCGTTTAAAGACTGAAACTTCGCACCACTGTAGGCTTGCTCCTGTCCTCTGTGTTGTAAGTACACTTCGTTATAAGGACATCGCCCTGCAGGATAGAGAAATAATTACACAAGAAATAGCAGCCAGTTTGGCGTCAAAAAGAAATGTGTTTTGTGGATCAGAGAAACTGTTTGGTCAGTCTTCTGGGAATTTACCATCACATCTCAGATTTTACAGCCTCCTTCTATTTACATTGAATTTAAATGCTTCACACAGTGGTAAGAATCTAATGCACTGCTGTGCAAGCAAAGGGGAAGAAAATATAAATAAACTTGAACCAGATGAGTTGTAAATTGCTATTCTTCAGAGTGAAATAAAAAGAAGAAAGCAGTTGAGTGCACTACCAATACATAGATAGATAGATGATAGTTTTTCAAATATGAAATATATACATACATTTTTTATTCAAAAATCCACAAAATCTTATACTTACTGGTAAAATATTTGTCATTTTCCTCAGAACTCGGATTGTCTACATGTAAGAAGAGAGCAAATTCAGCTGAACAAAAGGACTCATGAGTCAAATATCAATTGTGCTTCACATTAAAAATCTGCTTAGATATGATTAACAATTAAAACAGGTTGCTTTTATTGTTCTTCAGAGTTAACCATACATTTCAGTATAGTATTTTTGCATCATTCTGTACAAATACTTTAATTACAGAGACTTTAATTGCAGCAGCCATTTCTCTCCCCAGGACTTTTTATACTGACAATTTTTAGAAAATATGTTAACTTGGCAAAGAATGGTGTAACAAAAGCCCTCATATGTCTAACAAGTCCTCAGGTTCTGAGTTAACACCACATTCAGATGAGTCTCACATGAGATCATATTGAGATTTTATCACATAACGGGTGACGAGCATACATATGTAGAATGCAAAAAGCATTCGTCTGGGCTGTAACTCAACATATTAATGCCGCTGTTTCTCAGTTTAGAGCTGACAGATAAGGTCGTTGCATCTTTGAAATTACAGTGTGTTGTGCCTGGTGATGAGGCCTTAAACCATGACATGAGTTATATTGTCATTACCGCTGGAAGTGGAAGGATGTTGTGACTGTAGCGCCCCCTTTTGGTGGATGAAGAAATGGAAAACAAGCCATATTAAACCCACCAAAAAAGTCAAAATGTGGAAATGCTAGCTAACACTCAGAAATAAAAAAAGTGCCACCAGTGTCTTATTGGTATTTATGTTTATAAACAAGATGTCATTAGCCTTGTAGCACAGCTAGCTGCGACAGGAAGTTTGGCAGCATTTTCAAACTACCTCAAGCTGTTGGTTGATAAATTAGTGGTTTTGTTCAAGAAAAGAAGCATTTTATTATTGTTATTGTTATTCTGAATCAGGAATTTTAAAATAGCAGCTGTCTCCTCTAAAGCAGATTTTTGCACACAATCACTCTAGCACAACCAGCTGCTGTAGGAAGTTAGCACAGTAGCAGTTTGTAACTTCCATGAATAATTGCTTAAAAATTCTTTTCAATGCTGGTATAGTAAAATACATATTGCATTAATTTTATTTATTAAACTATTTTATTTATATTGTAATTTTTTTTTATTAAACAAGTCATCATGACTAGAGTTTATTAGAAAATGAGTAATAGACTGCACTCTGTTTTGTTTCAGTTTTCTGGAAGATGAAGTGGTTAAATGACGACATGATGAAGAAATCTGTAAGCTTTTCTTATTTGTTAGAATAATAATGTAGAAAAGCTGTGATGTGGCACCTCGTTTGCCCACATATCACTTTCTGTTTGGAACGTGGACACTTCTTTCTTCTTAACTTCTGATAAACTTTTTACTGTTAATTTGTAAATTACAGATTATCATATTTATGAAACAAGATGAAAAGTTTTCTCATAGGGAAAGAGCTTAATTTTCCTCTTGAAATTTTTAAACAATATTTCTGAAATCATTTAAAGTATGATTTTTTTTTTTTTAATTAATCTTCCAATCTTTTTGCATTAGAAAAAAAAATTGCAAAGGTGAATCATTATAGCATTGACATGGATAGAGATGTCCTTTCTTTCACCTGGTAGTGTGTACTGAAGTGTTGGTCTTCCTGTACCACTTCCAGCTCTTTCCCTCCCCTCACCAGAACTGTTCTGACCCCACGGCCAGCCAGGTGGGTGTGCAGCTGGGAGGCAAATACGTAGATACCTCCTGGAGGCAAAGCCTAGAGAGACAACCGGCAGACAAATAAAAAGAGTTTTTAGATGACCAACAAATCTCAAAGCTGAGTTTCTCAGCTTTTGACCCATTAAGTGATGAATTTATGATTTATGTACGTACAGTCCGGGTGCACTTAGATGTGCAAAACCCAGTGAGATAGAAGGTATGCTGCTTTGGAGGGATCGCCATGACAGGAGTGTAAACGAGGCCCAGCTCCATGATCCCTGCATCGTACCGCCTCAGGTTGGGAGTGTAATGCAGTCGTATCCCAGATGAGTCATGCCTGCCTGCATTAAAAATACAGACTCATTAATGTTTGATGTACGGTAACTGTGATACTTGAAAAATATTCCACAGGTAGGGTATTTGTGCACCTTCCCAGTCTTTGAAAGATGTAAAAATTAATGTTTTTTTTCTTTTTGTTTTCTGTAGCAGCCTTCTGCTATTTAAGTTGTCAGTGATCATTGACTGAAAGTGTCAAATAGACACTTTATCTGGTCTTGTCCTCAAATGTGTTTGGAAGCACTTATGGTTTGGACAAAACAAGAAAATGCTAATTGTTTTTTAACAAAAATAAGCAAAGTAAAAAAAAGTGTGATCTTATAGTAAGTTAATCTTTTTAACTTACTGCGAATTTTGCAAGTCGTGAATTTTAATTGAGATGCACTGGAATTACCTGTTCCACTTGATCAGCCCTGTCAAGGTGCTCAGAAAGTCAGTTTGTGGTGGAAGAAGATTGGAAGTTATCTATTTTCAGTATCAGAGTAAGGCCTTTTGAATTAATGAAAGCACAGAGAAGCTGTGTACACATCTCACATGTCTTCTCATTTGATTCTTAATGATAATTCAGAACCTGACAGAAAACAGTTTCTCATTGGCACACCTACAACCTGTAATATTAAATTTAGCCACACCTCTTCTGGTAAAAACCTCTAGATTTCTCATAAAAGCTGAACATTTTTTTTAATTATTCATATCAAGGAAGGAACATGAGAATATTAATGTGAAATATACGAATATGTCACATCCAGATACATATTTGCAAAAATCAAATCAGCTAATCTAATTAGAAGAGGCTAAAGTTCAGTGTAACAGACAAAACAAAACGTCTATTTTAATTTTTTTTTTCAAAGAATATGTCTGCCATTGGCAGTACATCCTTCAGTTAAGTACTGATGTGCATACTGTGTGTACCAGATATAAGGAGAGGGTTGTGGTAATGGACTTCCAGACGAAGAAACCTTGAGGAACCAGGTCCACCTATGGCCAGGCCTGCATCAGGGGGATAGTAAAAAGCCTGCAAGCACACACATCCATGCACACAAGAAATATAAGATTCATGAGAAAAACCAGAGCAGGGGTTTGTGTAGTGCAGTGGCTAATTGGACGACTTACAATTTATAGTTCATTTAATAATTGTGTTACAACTAGACTCATGTTTTATAGTAATCAAGATTTTCCTTGAAAATAAAATACCTTTTAAATGTTTTATATGAACAAATTAGTCTGAAAAGTAATAGAAATACTAGAATTTGTTTCTTTGCAAAGAAAAGTTGCACATCAGATAATTTTACTTTAGTTTTTGAACCTATCAAACAATTTGAAATTCTATGCTGGCATGTAAAGTGTGTTTTTCTAAAAACATTTTAAACTTGCTCCTCCACTGTTTCAAAAGGACAGTTCTCCATAATTTATTTCTCCCTCTTTTTCCAGCTGCTTTACAAGGCTTCAATACCCTCTTCTTTCAGTGCACTGCCTAGGAGAATAAAACAACACTATAAGAAGGTGATGAAAGAGGCCTGAATATTTCCAACCTAATCTTGTCTTCACAGCTCACAGAAGGCATCCTGCTTGTTTTTGTTTAGCTGGCAGATAATCCAATCGGAGAGGGGCCAGGCTTGCTTGTGATACAGTGGGAAGCGGTACAGAGAAATATGGTGACAGCCTCGCTGTTCCCTGTCCTCTTTGCTTTATGTGGAGAGCAGGCTGCTTTACTTACTCAGCCGCTGCTTTGTTACCTTATGGCCTTGTACTCTACTTCTGTGGAGACGAAAGTTTGTCATTTGGACAAAATCTGCAGTTAATCCATATCATATTTTTCCATACTGACGATTATTGATTTTAAGGCCAATATTTAATCTGAGCAACATGTTTCCTCTGACAGGAAGTCATATTAATATTTTGGAGTTTCAATCTTATAGAGAATCTGTGGAGGAAGATAGAAATTAGGGTGATGCCAAAGATGCCTTTAAACCCGAAAGACTCGGGGCTCATCACCAAAAGTAAATACGGTAATTAAATTTCGTGGATTATTGAGAAGGTTGTAAATAAACATTTTGTTTGCTTATTCAAGTTGTACAAGACATAGTTTGCTCTGGCTAGGGCATCTTATCTGTCTCAAGAAACTCAGGAATTATCTCCATATTTTTCACCACAGCCATTGTAATTACTGACTTATCCCACAACAGATATCAAAAGACATGCGAGATAAAAACTATTGGGGCACAGAAAAAAGAATGGCATTATTCTTTCCAGTTAGGTATTCAAATGTAACATGCGGGTCTGCAAGTTATAGTCTGCTATTTCTGCAATAAAGAGATTGCCAATGGCACAAAAAACTGTTTTAAAACTAGTTGAAAAGACATGAATCTAATTTTAAGGACCCATTATGATTTATTTTTTTGTATCGCCTCTAAAACGTCTCATTAGATGCGTTCATGAAGGGTTTTCATTTGCTGTTTTTGTGGGTGTATTTTTCTCTTTTCATGTCTGCAAGTTTATAAATATTTGTGTGCTTCCCACATACAGACTGTCTCTTAATAAAAGTGATGTGTGTGGGAACATCTTTACAGAATTTTAAAGCCTGCAGCTCCAGGCTTTAATATTACTAGCGTGGGGAGCTTTTGTTTGGCTCTTAAAATAGGTGCAAGGTCTGGACTTAACCAAGTTCATCCCAATGCTCTTTTTCAATGAGATGCCTTGTATTTACATTAAACCAGGAAATTATTTACAGTTACTCTGCTCTATATTTTGGTCTTTGCATATTTAAATAATTTTTTTGTAAACTGATGACATTTAACCTAGTTGTCACATCTTTAATTGACATTTGAGTATGGAGTCCTGGATTATTTGTCATGGATGTTATTGTGGAAGGGTCCCATTCATGTTATGGGTATGACTTCCCATCATACCTCAGCCCCCATTGCCCACGCAGCCAGCACATGGCGGCAGAAGTTGAGCTTTTTGGGTTTCATCTTGTCATCACAGGAGCCGCTGTACTGTGGTACCTCTCGCAGATCTGGTGCACACTCAAACACTTCCATATGATGCACGATGGCTTCATTACCTGGAGTTATCACAGACTCATACTAAAGGAAATAGTGCAAAAGCAAACAGGTTTTTATATTAATTCATTCAAATATTGATAAAAAGACCAAATGCAAAGTATTTATTATTTTAAATATCTTTATACCATGACAATGTGGTTCTTGGGCATATCATCAGGCAACTTCTGGATGAAGCACCAGTAGGTAGTTTCTTGGTTTGGTATGATGACATGTGGAGCAAGAACATCCATCGTCTTCACATCTGGAGGCAGAGTGGGTGACGGCATGTCAGGGCGAAGCATCAACACTCTCTGCACCCCCATGTGGATTCTGGACAGGTTCAGATCTCCAAGAGAGGCAAGAGGTTGATCCAACAAGCCATAGATGATGTGCACGGTTCCTTCCTGATGAGTCAGAGGAGAAAGGTTTTAAACAACTACAAAGTCAAATACGGGAGGCTGATGCACACAGACACACACACACAGGAAATAAAAGAACAACTCAATAATAATGTCTTTTCTTACCTCTATGATGTAATCCCTGGGATCACAGGTACTAAATGGTCTTTTGAAGAGCAAGTAAAATTCATCAGCTTTCTGCTTAGCTTCAATCAGCTCGTAGTCTTGATGGCTATCCAGTGATACATGGCCTTTGCTGTCACTCCATGCGTCCTGTAGGAGATAATGATGTGGAACAGGACCACCTGAAGACCTCAATCTTTAATTACATTACTTTGAAACAGCATCATTTATAGGAAGGAATAAGGAAATATATACAATACATTTTCAATGTAGTTTGTATTCATCCTCCTATACTTTGCCACATCTACAGTAAATTAAATCCAGTGCAAACAACTGTCTTTAGAAATCAGCTAATTAGTAAATGATGTCCAACTGTGTGTATTATAATCAGAGTAAATACAGCTGTCCTGTGAAGGCCTGAGATGTCTGCTAGAGAACATCTGAGAACAAAGAGAATCTGTTATGGCAATTATTTTTCATGATTTTCACAAATCTAGTCTCTGTAGCAAGAAGAAAACCATTGCAGAAAGAAATCCCTAAGAAGTCCTGTGCTCAGTTTGCTCTAAAAATGTTAAAGACAGTGCTCTGGTAAGATGTTACCAAAACTAAACTTTTTGGGTTACATGCAAAACTCTAATAGTTCAAATCTAACACCATAGGACATCCTGCCACTGGTGAAACATGGCGGTGGCAGCATTACGCTGTTTAATGCTGGGCAATACTGGAAGAAAATCTTAGATTTTTTTGTAAAACAACATTCAAAACCAGGCATAGGTTTTCCGTTACCTCTTTAGTTAAGCACTACTTCATGTTGGCCATTTGAAATGTCAATAAAATATGTTGAAGATTGCAGCTGCAACATGAAAAAGTGTGAAAGAAATTAATAGGGTTGGAATACTTTCTTAAAGCACTGTAAATCCTCCGGCATCGCAGTGAACAGATGAACAGATGAACAGATGAGCTAGTTTGTTGGTAAGGTACCCTATACAGCAGTTTGAAAAAAAAAAAAGCATTTTGAAGTGAAAAAGAAATTATTATAATCACTGTGACAATTAAGGCAGCTACATGTTCCTGTTTAACAGTATATTTCAAGAGAGGGCAAAAGTAAGTAATAGTAGATTATTAAGACAGATCTGTAATCCCAATAAATAAAAAAGAAACTCTAAATTGGTTACTGGGTAATAATTGTGACAAATGGCAGCAGTTGTAGTCAGCTGTTTGATGGAGAATTATGATATAATTCATAAAAAGAACTAGTTAGAAAAAGAGAGGCATTTGGTGTTGTGAAACCTTCCCCAACCTGGCAGACAAGATGTTCTTCTTCTCTGCCAGAAGGCTTTGTAGCCTCGTCTGAGTTTCTCACATTCCTACCTGTCCAAAATAACACCTAAGATCTCTCATTTTCATCTCCTCACTGTTACTCTTATGTAACTGTCCCACATGAACTCCATGGATTTTGAAGACATCAGTTTGGAAAGTGTGCATTTTGTAGAAATCTAATAAAGCATGTGGGCCATAGTACACCTTGTCCAGTGAGAGTTAGAAGTTTGCGGAGAAAAAAAACTGAGATATATCGAGTGGCTGGGCCCGATACATCTCCTTAAAACATTACTCACTGTAGGATTCTACTGATAGTATCATGTCATAAAATTATTTAAAAATGTAGCTGTTGCTGCTGTCTTTGTTCTTATATGTGACAAATATCTATATTTTTTTCTCATTAATCAGCTGTCCGCCCTGATTTTTTTTCCTTTGCTTTGTTGATGTTTCCTTGCAGACACTGATTAGGTAGTGAGAGACCTAATCAGAGACAAAATAATACCAACAAATTTCCAGTTGAAATTTCTTAAAAACTGTGTGAGGCGTAATGGAGAAAAAGGCATTTCGCACATCTTAATTAACATGTGATTTGGCTTTGATGTGCAAATATCTGCTAATGATTCCCAGTAGAGCTGCAGCTATTAGTGCAGTTTGACTGATTTCCAATTAGGAAGACTTGATAACATCTTTAGCGACTCTGTGATCATGCAGCAAAACTCTTCCCCAGGCTGCTTGTGCAAAAATGCCTTTCCCACACCCCTACAACTATGGAGAGACAAGGAAATGTAGAAAATCCCTTCTCCTTAAGATTCTTTATAAAATTCCTGCAAAAAAAATATAAAATTAATTCAAAACATAGACCATAGACCAGCATCAATTTTGCTTACCCCAAAGTAGCTCCTTGTTCCATTGTCCCACAGCACCACTAGATCTGCGTTGGTGAGTTCACCGCGGTCCGACATCCCCAGGACCACCCCGTGTCTGAGCTCTGCAACCCTCAGCTGTATGTAGACCTCCTGGGTGGCGTAGCTGATGTTCCAGGCCAGCTGCAGGTTTCCAAGTGGGTCCAAAGGCATACGGAAAGGCATGGGGAGAGGTGGCAGAGAAGTGGAAGGGCTCGGCTTTAGGCTGGACACGTCGACGGCGTTGGAGGGCGCCTGATACGAAGCCACTAGGATGACCATCAGGGCAGCCAGGCCAGTGAAATACATGATGGTGACGTCCTGAAGGCGAACGTCTTTGCTGAAGATCCTCATGCTGGTGGACAGATCCTTTCAAGTTTTTTCTTCAAGAGGTTTTTCTTTTCCTTACTTCTCTTGCCAAAGTTGAACTGAAGTTTAAGCTGAAAAACAAACTGTGAGGGAACTTTTTCTCCAGTCTTGCTGTAAAAAGATGTGATTCTCCAGACTAATAAACTCACATTTGTCTTGTTTGATTTCAGGCCTCATATGACATAACAGACGCTATTTCTTCCAGTGTTATGTCCTCTCCGTCTGTAATGTTAGACAAAGTTTGACCTTCTGTGTAGCATCTGTACTTCTTCTTTTCTATTTATCTGGTGAGATCCTCTGTTGGTGTCCTCTTTCCTCTGAACAGCAGCTACTTCTCTTCCGACCTCTTCCACCTCTTTGCTTTTTAAAAGACTCCTCCCTTGTGAGTTGCCTGTTTTTATCCAGCCTAATGGTATTACATTTGTTGAGGAAAATTGAATTGTGTTCTTTAAGCCCTGGGGGTCGGTCATGATTCTGCACGTCTGCCAGACCCTAATTGATCCAAAATCCAGCCATGGGCATTATCAATGACCATCATATTGGACTAACTTAAGTTTATTGTTCTTTCTGTTCTGCTTTGGTAAGCAAATCCCCAAAATGATTTTTTTCTACATGTAAATGTTTTCTATATATTCTACCTACACCAGAAGCTGTCCCCCCCATTGATTCAAATAACATTTAGGGGGCAATGGGAACCTGGGTGATGTGTAAATAAGGCATTAAGGCATTAGGTCCTCCTTAACCTATACCTTAGGCTACAGAAGACCTAATCTAACTGTCAATACAGGTTTTCAAAAGGAGACGCGATGTGAGGTTAGTAAAGTCACTGTGAAAAGGGTGTTTAGTGAAAAAAGTTTACTACAGTAGAAAAACACATTACAGAAACTGCATGAATTAAAATAAGAATTTATTTATTTACTTGCTTGGCTATTGTTTTCATTATTTGTTTTTACATCATGTGTGGTCTTCAGCAGAAAAATATTTATTTCTCACTTAAAATAGCATTTGCAAATTGTGATTTTAGTTATTCATTACCTTTTCAACAATGAAACGTAAGGATTTATAAATATTAAACACATATTTTGATGAAAAAAGTAGCATGATTTTTTTTAGAAACTGGATCTGTAAATCTTTGCAGATCTGAAGCATAACAGGGATCTGACTCTGTCATGTTTGATTTATATTTTGTTGATATGCAAACGATTTTTTCAGCAACAAGAATATAATATGGGGTCATTATTTCTTTAAAAAAAATGACAGTTTTTTTTAAAGAAAAGAATGGATGGTGTCCAAAGCAAAAAGTCACTAGATGTTTTCAATCCCACTTACTATTAATTTTAAATGGAAGGAAGATGTTGATATCGCCAGTAAATAATGAATGTTTTTGCTGTATCCAATGTTTTTCAAGTTAAGATGCGTCAGTGAAAATCTTGAACTAAACTCTTGAAAATTATCAATCAAATTTGTAAAATTTACAACAATCCCGAATTACATTTGGAAACAACACAAAATCAAAACTTCGGACACCATTGAAATGTGATGATTTTAGTAAACAGAATCCTTTTTGTTCCCAAATGTGTTAAGTATGGACTCACTCTGCAGCAGTAGCTTAAGTGTTTACCTCAAAACCATTTTTTACCACATATGACAAATCACAGCTTATTGCCACAAATCCCAAATTCAAACATTAAGTCAGAAATGTATTGATTACCTGAATATTCATACTCCAGAAAACAATAGAAAAATGTAGTGATGATTTCAAACATCTCTTTTTCATTGGAGAGGACACAATAGATTTCAAAATTCCTTCAATTGTAGGTAAAGCTCCGGTACAACTCTGCTGCAGAGTGACTGCCAACTCTGAATGAAATGGAAAAAAAAAAAAAAACTCTTATAGGATGTCAGATTATTGAGTTTTTGGTTTTTATCCAGAACGGAATCATACAGGAAAAGCTTTGGATCAGAACAAAAAAACAGACAGGATAAGAGAAATCCAGCCATTGTTGTGGTTAATGTAATAAAAACGTCAAGTTCCCTTGGGCGCAAACAGAGCCCTGTATGTTCTGAGAACAGCTCTCATATGAGGCTCAGTGACCTTCTCTTTGTCTCTACATGCTTGACAATAATGATTTTGTTCTTCTCCTTCATTCAGTCACACTTCTGATGCTTGGCCTGCTCTGCTTCTCTCCCATCACACATTTCTCTGCTGGGGCGTCTTTCTTTCACTGTCTGCCTTCTCTTCTTCTCTTACAGGCACACTTGTCTTTCTGGTGCCACTACTGATGCGTCAGCAAACAGAGCTGAGACGCTGTAAAGTCAGCTGTGAATTGAGGAGAAGAGGTGTGGGGGTAGGGACATCGGATGAAATGAGTTATTACACTTAGGATTTTAATGATTCATCGGAGCCGTTCTTCTGTTTGAGTGGGCTTGTTGTTATAACTTCACTGAAGAATTGGATGCATAAAGTTGAATATGCTGAACATTTTCTCTAATCCACACAGGGTCTAGATTTTAAATTAAATTAATATGATGGTGTAGGCTGGGGAGCAGGGCCACATCCCAACCACGGCTCTAATTATCCAATATTCTACTCACACCCAGTTCACCAATCAATCTCAGTTTATCATGTTCATTTGACCCCACCCTCTTTTTCTCCCTGCAGGGCATCATTTCATCAGTAGTCTCCTTCTAGTCCTCTTCTATCTCACTACGCTCAGCTATCTCCCTCTGCTTCCCTCCTTCACTCTTCACTTATATTCACATTCCTTCTTTTTCTAAGCTCCATCTGGTCTTAAGTTGCCCACATGCTGATGCTCCTCCTCTCAGTCCTCCCAACAGCTAGTGTCCAAATGATGATGTATCATCACATCCTATGTGACTCATCTCCAAATCTATATTTTAACTTTAATATGTACACGCACCCCCTCTCCTATTTTGTTAAATGTCTGCTTTGGAAGTTAATCCTTGGCCACATGCTTGTGCCCACTAGCCAACTTCTTGCATAATTCTGGCAGAACATTTAAAACTCTAAACAGAGAAAGTGAAATTTAACTGTATCTAAGCTTTAACAGACTGTGCTGATTTCAATTTAAGTTTCAATGGTGTCAGCTTTAGTAGCTTCACCTTAACTTGCGCCTCCAACCATGCTTGTTTTGGCCATCAATCTTCTGAACAGAATTAGAGTTCAGCTAAATTATTTGCTTTCCTGCAAAGACTCAAAGACAGCCCCACAGCATGATACTGCAACCACCATGCACCAGTTCTTGGTTAGAAAGCCTCACTTCAAAAGTACTTGTTGGCATTGTGAGGGAAGAAAACTCCGTTGAAAGATCACTTAAAATAAATATTTTAAATCCCTAAAATAATGTAAAACTCATATTGATAATGAGCATATGTAAAGTTTTGTCTGAACTATATGTGTATATTGGGTCCTGAAGAATAGATTGATCAATATATGTGCATAGGTCATGGTGTGTCAGGATAGCATCAAATACCATTTGACTGTGCTCTTGTTGGTCCTTTTTGTTGATGATGTTGTTGACAGAGGTTATATTAAGATTGTATGAAAGTATCCAGTATGATGGAAAAGGATATGAGAAAATGATCAGAGTTGTGGCCAGCATCCCTGACTCTCTCTGCTGATGCCTCTCTGATAGCAGTGACCCATTTTTGCCACACTGTGTCATGGTCCAGTTTTGGTTTTATTATGTGATTTATTTATTTTACTAAAATTGGAAGTACCTTTTGCAGACAGGACAATGTAAAATAACCCAAGCTATTTTTTTCAACAAAAATGGCAATAAAATGTGGTCTTTATAGTGATCAGATTGCTTCTCTAGCTCACATCACAGTGTTTCCTCGTTGCATTTGTGGAAGTCCATGAAAAGCATAAAAACAACATAAAAGCAGAGTTCACCCTCCCCTCACACACACACGCATACACACAGCCAATCCAACCATCTCATTCTCTGCTAATATAAATATTTCAACACTGCACACTCTCAAAGTGCTCTAATCTCCACTTCTTTCAGTCTGAATAATGAATGCAATAAAAACTCACACCACTGCCCTCAGCAGTGCCTCAAACTGCCCCGAGCCTGATCTGGATATGAGACCCAAGCAGTTGTAAGTTGGATTGGATAATTAGAAAAAAAAAGATGAGTAAAGAGGTTCTAGGAAAGAGTGGCTGAACAAAAAGGGGTGGAACAGATTTCCGCAGTGAGATAACTGAAACTGGACCTTAAAGTCAGGAAGCAAAGGGAGCAAAAGGACAAGTGACAGAAGAAGGTACACCGGGAGAAAAATGATCTTTCAAGGGACAATGTGTCCATCTTCCTAATGGAGCTTGATTAACGTTTTGTTCCTGATGAAAAGGCCAGTTTGTCATTGTGACTTGGCTGAACGCTCTGTGGTCAGGTGTAATTGTTTTAATTATTAATATGGATTTGGCTCTCCTAAAGTCATCGATTATGGTCACAAAGAAAAAATAATAATCCTGTTTGGAGGACAAAGATTTGGAGTTTTGTGGTCCCTATTCAATAATTGCAGGTATGCAATGCATACACGTGACATTTCATTTATCCCTATGAATATAACAAAAAATAGGTTTCAATTTCCTTTGATTTCCTGTTGGTCTATCACATAAAATCGCAATAAAATACATTAAAGTGTCTGTTTGCAATAGTAAAAAAGTTCAAGAGGTATGGATGCAGTTTTTTTCCCCACATCACTATAGCCTCAGCACAGACTGTAAGCACTACTGGCTGCATTTACTACACTGACTTTCCGTTCAGGCACTGTGGCCAACCTCCCCTGGATTCAAAGCGCAGCTTTTTTCGTCTCTACGCAGAATCGGACGTCACTCTGCAAGAATCGGCAATTAATTGGCCAACGCGGAAATAACATCAACCGTGCATAAACAGACGGCGTTATTATCGGAGAGCTATCCAGCTGCAGGCGTTTGCTTTTCCACAACAAAAGCTTTTTTTTTTTTAAAGAAAGCCGGAGAGCGAACATGCGGTGAGTGGATAAAACACTGAGAAGGAAGCCGGAGGAGATCCAGAGAAGAAGGGAAAAAAAGAGAGCGGGATCTAAGCCGGGCTAGAGGTGCAACCTGGGGCGACGCTACTCCAAAAATCTGACCTCGACCTTCTAGGACGCTGCTCGAAAGTGGTCGTTGGGGAAGAAATGGCGAAATTCCCCCCCTTCACCCATGCTGTTTCTCCAGCGCACATGTTGCCCAGGCTACTGGTGCTGCTGATCATGAGGATGTTTGCGTAGGAGTGTTATATTTTTCTGCAGATCAGTCTGCACTGTTTCAACAACTCCAGCCGAACGGTTGATGGACTGTGCGCTGCTGAACACATCTGTCAGATAAAACGTCGTTTTCACCGGAAACCGGTTCGCTTTTTTTTTTTTTTTTTTACGTTTGAAACCTTTTTGATTTTGCTCCTATCTTTTTTTTTTTTTCCTATGCTCCTGTCTGGAATTGAGCTAAATAAAAGAAAAAAATAATTTTCATCTCCAGAGAGTGTGAAGGAAGCTGGTCTACTGGAAAAGATTAAGGAAATAAGCCTGGACCTTTGAATCTTTTGTCTGGATGTTTTTTTCTTATTAATGAAGGACAGTCATAGAGGATTGGGCCCAGTTGGGGGTTATGTTTGCTTCCAGTTCAGAGTTGTAACTCTTTCGAAGGCAAAACAAAGATTTTGTATTCTCTCTCTATTCTTCCAATTATTTATTTCTTGGCCATTGCTCAGATTTTTTGTTTGAATAACTGAAGTCAACTAGGAGCGAAAACTGCCCTGGATGTGACCCAAAGAACTCATCTTATCTCTGAAGGTAACCATGCATGCATAGCTAGGTAGAGAGTTCAGCACCATGGATAGAGCCACTTACTTGTCTTTTTGAGAGTTTTCAAAGGCTCTTATGAAACCACGAGCAATGTCAGTGAACATATAGGCCCAAACCAAAGATATAAACAGATGGGAGAGTGAGCATAAAGGCAAGGGACAGGTTTCTGCACTCTCCATGAAGCACTTGCTGCCTGGCCAGGCACGACACACGCTGACAAAACCGCATGGCTTGTGAGCCAGAACTTCTGTCACCAACTGTTAGGAACGGTTGCAATCCAAATTGTTCAGCTGAAGGTATTTTTAGTCAGGCGGGGCGAGAATGCATCTCAAGAAGCATTAATGTCGCTCAAAAAAAAAAAAAAAGAGAGAGAGCGAAAAACAGTTCTGTAAATTTTGGTAAAATCACAGCATAGGATTAGAGGGAGTGGGTTTGTACAGGATGCAATCCATCACCTGAATGTTTTGGAAACATTTTGATACATAGGGCAGTGACCGACCAGATGATATGTCAGCCAACAAGCAAATTTCTTGTTGAGGTTCAGTAAGCTGTTCAGCTTCAATACCCGTCAGCAGAATGCACTGAAGTATGTGATGGCCTTCAACTGAAGTGATGCACAGTGGCACTCCTAACATGTGTTCTTCTTATGCCTTATGTGATAGTTTATGGTCCATGTGACAGCCATTATAAAGATATTGCAATCATTGTAATGTGGTATTTTAATATTAATTTTACTGAGCTCATTGATATAATCTGTACCCTTAACAATATTTTTCAAAACTAATAATTTGTGCCTCATATGCACCTCACATCTACATGCAAACAGAGTCCTTGCTAATATTTCAAAAAACTAGTAAAAAGGAAAGAAATCCAGAGATTAAAGATAAGATAGTAGCCCAGTTTGCTCAGACTAATGATCACTTTCAGAGATAGAAACCACAACAATGATGCAGCTTTTTGTTTGTCTGTTTGTATACCCCCCTGCCTTGTCCTGACTCTGTTTTCAAGCTGAAAAAATAATAGACCGAAAGAAAAGGATCAACAGAGTCAAATCAGACATGAGCTGCAGCTGTATTGAGAGAATCGTTTTAAAATATCTTTAAGCAGTGCTTTAGGAAGGCTCCATATCTTCCTTATCTGAATTTTCAATCCAGTTGAATGTATTTATGTAGCACCAATTTAAGCTCAAAATAAGTTACATACTGTATGTTCCAACAGCATTCGAATTTAGATAATTATTTCCACTGGTGAAAAGTTCTCTGTCTAAGGAAGCCCAGATGATTGCATCAAGTCACTGACTTTGGAGCAATCTCTCCCAGAACCAGTATGCAGTGGCAGGACACAGTCAATTCCATTGCGTTTTGACTTTGCAGCCGTCCGTCACTGAGCGTGCATGTAGCGTAAGTGGAGAGGAGAACTCTCCCTTCAGAGGAAGAAACCTCCGGCAGAACTTGGCTCAGTATGAGCAGCTGTCTGCTGCAACCAGCTGGGGGTTTGACGAGAGACGTTCATGCGTTGATGTTAATGCCACCAATTACTGATTGTGCAGCTTGAATATCACAGCATTTTTACTTTGAATTTATCGGCACGAACAAACAGTTGATTGAAGATGTATAACCATAGGGGAGCGCAAATTTTGTTCATTTTTGTTCTGACTGTGTGTTACGACATTGTTAACTATTTTAACTATTTAAGGTATTTTAAGGTTATACTTGAAAGTAAATCCAACAACCATGTCACGATGGCAGGCTTACATTCATTGTAATTACATTTTTTCATAGACTGAAAATGTATTACTGACACCCACACTCCTAAAAAAGTTGTCGTCTTGCATGCTTGCATGTTGTGACTAACCAACAAATAGTAGAACAAAGCAGGGGCAAAATATATCCATTGTCTCAAGGAAATCCACCACTATTTATTTTTAACCTATATTAGAGGCATATGGTATCCAGCCTTGACCCCACGGTCTGTTTTCAATTATCACTGTCTGGGAAAATATTAACCATGAGTTAAGTTCTCAGAGCTCAAATCACTTTAGAAAAATACTTTCGATCTGTGGTAATGAAAGTGGTTGTCAAATGCAATGACTCACCACTACCTTGTTGATGTGCTTTTGGCTTTACAATCTTTAATTTGATGATGCATCATTTGACGTTTTTTTGTAGAATGAAAAGTCGATGAATCATAACATGTTTTTCATTAATATTGGTGAAATTCTACTGCTCTACAATGTACGTATGGATTAGATGACCAAAGAACTATAAAAGGCAATGAGGGCTTTGTGTTCCCATGGTGACTCTCAATGAGCTTCAGGTCACCCCAGGCCTCTTGGGAGATAAACTGTCTCTCTTACATATTTCTGTTATAGACAGTCTTGATTTCTCCTTGGAGCCTGACTTGAAGATGTGGTGCATCTACCTGCTGTTCTACCAGCTTCCAGTCTGTTTACCAGGACAGAAAAAATAAGAAGAGGGAGAGAGGGAAGCTGAAGGACAAATAGAAGGAGGGAAAACACATTTCCAAGACAGATGGGTGATGAGAAAACATCAGGAAGGAATGCGGAGGAGAATAAGGAAGGTTTTAAAAGTGCTAAAAAAATGAAATTAGTGGGCAACATATTCATAGTTTTGTAATTATTTTAACCTAACTGGGTTCAAGACGCACTCTTGGTACTCCTTGTTGGGAGAGTGGAGAGGATAGATTGAAACTGAGGGGAAGGGAACATGCCTGCTCACTGATCATGTTAAACAGTCACCACCCACTCCTCCTCCTCCTCCTCTTCTCCACCACCCATGTCTTCACTCCATCCCCTCAGCACCATGCTTTCCCCCCTCGCAGCTACACCCTGACGTGCTCACTCATCACTTGTGCACAGACGGATGTGCTCAGACCCCCAGAAGTGACCAGCACACGAGCATGTCTGTGCAGAGAATCTATTGGTCGCCTGACCTCATCCCACTGAGTGATTGTTTAAAAAAAAGAGAAAAAAATCTGATGTTTACTCCAAAGGGAGGTGGGGATGGAGAGCATTCGGTCAGAGGGCGTGGAAAAACAGGCTGTTTCCCTGCATCCCTTTTGAGTCTCTTCCATTGCATCTTTGCTGTGGTCTTCTGATGTAATATATTTAGTTATAGTTCTTTGTTAAATTTGAGTAAAAATACAATTTTAATTTAAAAAATAACCATTTGCTTTAAATGTTCTAGTCTAATTAAATTTTTTCAAGATGAAATCTTAAAGCCTTAATAATTAATCAAAACCTTTTTTACACATTTCAACATTTGCAGCATGCAGAATTTCACATAATCAAAAAAATAACAAAATATGGGTGCATCAATTTTGCGAAGGGTATTATATTATAAATGCATATTCCAATTTGTAGCTATATTACATTATGATGTGAAACTGAAATCGACTGAAACCAGAGCTTCTTTGTTTTGAAAACATCCCTTAACCCTCTGAAATCTGACAACAAATATTAACTGAAATCACAAGACTAATGTACATGGTTTATCTTTATACTGTTTTTTGTGCACATATGTGCATATTACATAATAAATACTCAAGTGTGATAATAACTCAGGCTAAGTTTACACTTTTAATTGAATTACACCGCATTCATTTTGAAAAAGCCCAGGGGTATTCTCATTATTCATTTCATGGTCCAAATCACTTTTTCCAAGGCTTATCAACAGAGCCCACGGTTTATAGCTTTACATCTGAAACATAAAAGTTGCAAATGTCAGCATGGTCCCTTTTTGGTGAGAGATGTAATTAGAATAAAATACAGAACAAAATACCCAGATGCCCAGGTGGTCTTCATTACCAAAAACCCCCCCAAAAAACAGTAATTCATAAACTTCTCAGTTTTGCTCTTGATTCATTTTTGTCCCTCTACGCCGTTTGCATATGAATCTTTTTATTTATCAGCTTAGAGCAAGCTGGGTAAAGTTGGTGCAAATAAAACTACTTTAAAAGCATAAACCACCCACTCAAAAACTGAAACTGTAATGGCAAAATGTCAGTCGGTAATAGAACTGTAGTCATAGAAACTGAAGACCAGCTCATACTGTTGCTCATGCCGCCTCTGGAGCGCTGACCATTAGTGGTAACAGCCGAGCAATCAGCAGGTTTTGAAAACACTCCCAAAACATTTCTATTTTAAAATTTTCTCCATCCATTTTTATCTTCTAGTTCTATTTTTTTTCAACATTTTCCATATCCATTCTGCTAATTTAGCCTTTTTTAAAGGTTTTCTACTTTTCTTTTTGTTGTAATATGAATAGTGGATCGGCTATTCTTAATCACAGACAAATATGCACCCTGTTTTATCTCAGGATTGGAGCATGCAGCTGCCTGCATGCACAGGTTAATAGGAAACTATATCTGCTTTTTGCATGCATAGACAATGTCAAATGCACATTCTGACCAAGTCACATTCTGGCTTTATGTGAATTGTGGCTTTAATCATTAAACTAAAAGGCAAATTAACTCACTATGACTGGATGATGCCTTGAAACAACATTTTAAATTCAATTTAAATCTAACAAACTCTGTAGAATTAAGTTTTTAGAAACTGATTTTTCACATCTTATTCAATTTTGTATACATGTTTACACAAACAGAAACATTGTACATGTGTCTAAATGTGAAGGAATGGCATACATTTTGTGGAAAGAAAGTATGGTCACGTTTCTAAAGTGCTGTTTTTGATATTGCCCTATTTTATATAGCATTTCCTTTTGTGTATTTTTCCTGAGCGTCCCCAAGTGGCCAAATATTTATTTACTAAATTAATTAGAATGTATGTCAATACTTCTAAGGAGCTGTTCTGACTTTTCAGCACCCAGAATTGAGTTGAAACTTTATCAGTACAGACAGAGCATCTGCATAGTGTAATCAGTGGCTTGCCGGTTGAAACCCTTTGTTCCATTTGTCTTTTTATTCACTCTGTACATCTTTTCATCCACTGGTGGGGGATTTAATAGTCATGTGTCTTGGTCTACAGTACACTACTTGTAGTTTCACTGCATTTTTTTCTTGCAGATGCACTGGTATGTTCATGCAGATTTCCCTTACATGCTGTCATTTTGGTACATGCATTTAGATGAAGTATCAAACGACACATCCATTATGAGGGCATTGTGATCAGGTTGCATGTCCTTGAGGTAAAGAGAACCAGTGTGTGAAACTGCAAAATCATCCTGCCTCATTTTCAGCCTTCTCCCCAATTAGAAACAATTAGCTAAGCAAATATGCTCTTTTTTTTTTATTAAAAGATTGAAAATAATTTGCTCTATTTAGTTGAAATTGTCATGAAAATGCCATTTGGGAAGCTCAGGAAACTTATTTCAGCTTTCCAAAAGAGTCTTGCAAAAATATTGGACTGCACATTATTTCAGCTTCACATCAGCTCACAAGTCTGACAATGCTAGAAAAAATAGATTTTCATATCACAATACTTGTTTCATCCACACTCACAAGACAAAGCCAGCACTGATGGATGTGGGTGTACTCTTACTGTTAACTACAAACTTTTGTTTGAAAAGTTGACACCTTTTCACATGCATATTTACATAGACCATTGCAAACGGTTTACAGTATGTCATTCAATTTTGAAATGACCTGTGGGGCGTAAAATGCAAAAATTCTCTCCTGAAAAGAGCAAGTGCTTTGTTGACATAGTGACTCAAATTGAATTTAGCAGCATGTTACCTTACAAAAGAATAGTAAAGAGTTGTATTTAGTGGAAGGCAGTGATTTAGCCTGAGCAGTGCGTATCTATGTACAATTGTTGTATGTAGATTACAGTTGTATACAGACATATAGATATATAGATGTACTAATCTATTAGTAAGTGTCAAAAACATGATTTGTTTAGTCAGTTTTCAACAGTTTCACACGTTGTTTCCATGTAACAACTATAAATGATACATCTTGTAGTTCATTCTCTGAATCGCTCATAAGGAGCAGATTTGGCTTGTAAACAAGAAGGAGGTCTGTAAGACATCAGAGAACAGCACTGGCTATAATTTTTTAATTGGATTTTATTGTTTTAGAGATCATACATTTTGTATCCTACTATTTAGTGATAACCAATCTAGATTTACATTGTTAACTGGAGAAATCTGTCTCCCTGATGTTCTTCAAAGTGACATCAAGCTGCAAATTCAAGTGACATTTGCAGCTTGAATCTATCGCTAGCAGAATTGTCCTGCTCTTTTATTAAGAAAGGAAACTAAGTTATCCACCCGGCGTGAGTTGTACAGGGCTGCACAGTCACTGCACATGTGGGAGCACTTAGAATCATAACATTGATCTGGAAGATGCAGATGCAAAACAATTGCTGTGACATTAACCAACACATTTCAGAGCAGTTTATTTTAAGTGGATTAAATCGACTGGTATAAATCTTAATCCAAAGTATGTTCTGTTGTTTATTTCTTTTAGAAAATCATGTTCATGACACCCCCCAAAAATGAATGAAACATGTAACTGAAACATCTCTTTAATCTTTATTGAGCCTCAACTTATCCCATCATTGGATTTTCCTGGGTTTATGAATGATCTGACATCTGCCAGTCTTTCGAATGGGAGAGACAAGAAAACAATTCATAAGTTTAAAGTAGCTAAAAGAATGTAAACTGGGACATTTTGGCTTTTAGAACAGAGAGAAGCAAGGCTGATTAAGGATCCAGGTTCATTTAGCTAGCATAGACTATGAGGAGGACGTTAAGGGAGACAAAAACTCCAGCAATTTTTCAGGAAACCTTTTTGAGTGTACCCCACCTCTGTCCTAATCACTGCTACAGATCCAGCTTTACCTCCACCCTGCAAGGATAAGCGGGTTTAAACAATGGATGAATGGATTCTTGACTGAGAGGCTTTGGTTTTTGTGCCGTTTCCCTAAATAGGTTTAAAGTCAGTCCCTTGGAGCTTGTGGGCAAAAATATGAGACTACAAATCCTGAACTTTGTCTTCATGAATCAAAAGTACAAGCTTGCTGTCAGTCAGCAGAACAGCGACTACCCTCAATTCTCTGTGATACTGAAAGAACTGAAATATCTCAGACCCCACTGCAGCCCCTGGTGGTGCCAAGATTATAGCCTGTCGTCCTCAGACCAATGGTGTTATTTGCACAGCAGAGGGTAGAGCTTTGTGAAGCAGAGGGGAGGAACAGGAAGTGCAGCATCAAACTGACAAAATGTGATTACATGCAATTATTTTGAGATGATTTCAAAACTGAAAGCTTTTTTTTTTCTTTCTTTAATTATTTGGAATAACAGAACATGACTGACAGTGAATGTTTTTAAACTCATTATGTTTGACGTAAAATGTAAAAAGGAAACTGGAGATTTTTAAAAGTGTTTTGAGCCACATAGATGTCCTAAAATTGAGCAAATATGCTTTAACTGTGCTAGATCTACACAGACATGGCAAGACTCATAAAATATCCTACATTTAAACCTCTTGTTTCAATGTCCTGTTAAACATGGCAAAGTTGGCTTAGATATCCACAGTATTTGCTGAATATAGGAGATCTTTGCAGAGGATACTGTACGGGGTCACTGTAAAACTATTCATACACCTTGAACATTTTCACATTTATCATATTATAATCACAAAGTCTGGGTATTGTGGCTCATAATTGTGAAGTAGAAAGTAAGAGATTCATATTTTTCAAAGGTTTTTTATATTAAAATCTGAGACATGCATTTGTATTTAGCCCCAATTACTCTCGTGCCCCTAATTCAGATCCAGGCAATTTCCTTGAGACATCAGCACAATAGTAAATATATTTAATATATTATTTGCACTTCTGTAAAGGTATCAGAGGATTGTTAGAGAACATAAGTGAAAACAGGCATCATGAAAAAATTTGTTGGCATTAGGTTCAGGAAAAGGTCAGCTAACATTTCTGCAGACCCCACACATCCTGGATCAAACCATTTACAATGCTAAACGTACAGCCAGAGCAACAATGGAAGTTCAGATCAAAATCAAGTGTGTCCCAGTCAAAGTCCAGACATACTGTTAAAATTTTAATATGGATTGACTGCATAAATCATAACACATCAAGTTTTTGAAAATGTATTCACATTTAAATTTAAACATATTTTAATGAGACTCTTTAAATCAATATTTTTTTTGTCAAGAAATGTGAAACATTTTTCTGAAATTTTATAGTTGATCCTAAAACTTTAAAAAGAGGTTATTTTGATGTTTTTCTGGTGAGCTTTATGTGATATCCATACTTTGTGGAACTGAAAGTAGATTGGGACTAAACTGAAAACTTTATCACATAATAAAGGATGTTTCGGACACCAAAAAGGGCAGTCATGGTTTGTTGCTTCAGTCCATGCACAGCACATTTGAGGTTAAAGCAGCAGACTGGACTTAAATCAGCCTGCAATTTGTAAAGAAGAGCAGTAAGGTCATTCAGATGGATGAGGGACATTTAGTGAGCTGTATAATTAAATGAAGAGACCCTCAGGTCTCCTTTCAGTGCTATATTCATGCAAGCCAAGAGCCATTTTTATGATATATCATTTGCAGAGGAGCACTAATTACAGAAATGTTTCTTGGGCAATAATGGGACACCTGTGGAGGATAAAAACACATTTATAGCTACCGTCTTGTTCTTCAGCCACAACCCCAAATTATTCTCCTCCCGTCCGTTTCTCACTTGTACCTGATTCAAGGTCAGCATGAGGAGTGAGTTAAGCTGGTTTTAGCAGAGGGATGGGCAAGAAGGGACTTACCCCCAGGCAGTCTTCATCTGAGTTGTCATTATTCTTGGAGATGGGTTCAGGGACATAGAAAGATGGTGGAATAATATGCAAGGACAGAGTGAGTCAGAAAGTGAGAGTCAAGTTATACAGTCATGGTTGGTGCAGCCAGACATAGTGATGTAGAGAAAAGCAATATGTGAAGGCTAAAGGATGACTTTTTCAGCCTCTTAAATTAATCTTTACTTTAGACGGTAAGAAAAAAAGATGAAATTGTGGAGCGTTTTTGAAGGTTTTTATTTTTTAAATAACCTAAATTCCAATAAGTTCTTTTTCTTGAGTTACCCATGAGCAGACACTTCACCATCATGTGTTGTCTGATTGCAGAAGATATATGTTACCAGTAAGCACCTTTTGATCTTGGGCTATTAGGTTGTATATAGTAGAAAAAGGAGCTACTGATTTTGGAAAAAAGGTTCAAATACTAATTTGCTTATCTATAAAGATTAGTAAAAATCACATGTGTTTAAAGAGCAATAAAACTTGCTTTCCTGCATTTAAGATTTATTCTAAACTGTAGTTCAGAAGTAACACGTGAAACACATTCGCTTTGGGGAAAAAAAAATCTGATTAAATCTATTACTAGCAACCAAAAAAAAAACAGTATACACACCTATGGTAGAAAGTAAATGAAAGAGTGCAGCAACAGCAGCTTTGAGCTTACTTTCAGACCGACTTGTGTTTATCCTCATAGGATTTCCAGGACAAATTGCGACTCTGGTGGTCAACAGACTGTAGAGGGCCCATTAAGTCAGAGCCAGGATTGTGAAGAATCGGATGAAAGCCTTAATGCTCAGCAGCTTTGTGGTCAGTCAGGAAGCAAAAGGTTCCAGTTTACAATTTCCAACTTCTTAAAAAAACTCCGGTTTCAAAATTTCCTTGTCATTTTATAAACATATTCACTTTTGCTTTAAATAATTGTTAATATCGTAGGCAGTCATGGGTCATGTTCTGTTATCAGTGTGCGTACACTAGATGTAATCTGATGCAAAACCTAACAATACTTTAGGCAAATGCTACTTGATGGATTTTTACTCCTGGATTTCAGCGTGAAATCCAGTATGATGGCCAGAGAGAAGTTAAAAGTGACAGAAGGCATTAAGCTGCAGGTTCTTTCCTTTGTTCATCTTTGCTGTACCTGCAAACCCACAGGTGGTCTCAGCCTCTAGTGAGCTACCAAAAGAGTCTGGTTGCAGAAATATCTTAGCATAATCGGTCCAAATACTTCAGTTAAACTAAAAAAGACCCATTTGCAAACCAAACCATTGGGTAAATCATTTAAAGGGAAATAGTCAGACTTTCCAGTTACATGTGATCCATTTCCAAGAAGCTTTATTATATCAAAAAGAGATGATTTAATTTTTTTTTGCTAAACAAATTTTTAAATCTGTATTAATCTATGCACCCTTTGCTTAGAGGAAGTTCACTAGCTAGAATATGTGATCATTTTTAGCTATGGTAACTTTGTAATGGGACTGACTGTACCTTTTATTGAAGGGAAAGGTGCAGTCTGCGATGAGATCATTCAATTATTCAAACATCATTGCATGGATTCTCATATTGCCAGTGAAGCTGACCCAGGCTGACTAGTTAAAGTTACTGAAAAGAACCGTTAGAGAGCCTGAATTCCCTAAAGAGCACTCTATGGCTATGCACTGTGGCATTGTGTACTCTATTTAGTGTATCTGTGTTGTTCAAATTCACTCTTTGACATCCACCACTGCAACCGAGTTCTTCCCATTGTTCCAGAGACATGTTCCTGTCTGTTGTGCGCGACTCAAATCCACCACCTACTGTGTACTTCTCCACCGCTGAACTGAAAGCCTGTCAACAGCCATTATTCCGAGCAAGACCTCTGCTGTGATCCCTGCCATGTTTCATCGAAGTGTGGAAATTTATTCTAAAGCTCACTGTCTGAGCATGTTAGCTACTACTAAAATTACAGCATGTGGGTGTTTGTGAGTGTTTTGTGTGCGTCTACCCGCTGCTATCGTTCTACTGCTTCCAACTCTTGTCATTCCTGTGGACGAATCCCTGCAAAAGCAGCTGAGTGGACGGGTTTCGAAGGCTCTATTTCACAGTGGAGTCTGAAGGACTTGTGTGTCAGGGTGTGTGTGGTCAAACAATTAGCACTGTTTGTCACCTCCTCACAACACATCCCTCACACGCTGATCTGATTAATGGAGGCCCAATGGATTGTCTGTCTTGCCTCTACAGTGACCAAAGCAATGTCTGTGTTTCTGTTTGCAAAGGATTGCAAAGTTGTTTTACTTAGATTTTTTTTCTTTTACCTTCTGATGCTATAGGCATATAGCCTGCATGAGAGGCAGCATGTCTATTTAGACAAAATTACATATTTAACCAAATTGTATAAAGGCTCATGCCTTTTGTTCTTCCACTTTTCTGATTTAGACAATTCCGGTTGGCAGAGCTTACTCCAAAAACTTTTCTACATTTTGTCACATTACAACCATAAACTTTATGGGGTAATTTATTAGAAATTTAATTTCATTTAGTAGAGCAACAGAAAGCAAAACATGATTGTGAAGTTGAGGAAAAAAGATACATAAAAATTGTGACTTGCATCTTTTTATTCAACCCATATAAATCCCAATTCAACTCTGAAATGTCCAAAGAGTATGAATACTTGAAGACCATGAAAAAAGTGGAGCATGATTTTGATCAAAATGTTTGGCTTGGATAAGGGTAATGACTTCATCTCTGCAAAAAAACAAACAAAAAAACTCAATAATAGTCACACTCTCAACACCCAGCAGTGTGTCATTTGATCCCTCTCATATATGTTCCTCTGGATTTCTGAACACGTCCTCCCCACTCAGGATTTGCATTTGATTTTGCTTGATCCTAATCCTGACTAAATCTTCTAATGTGGAGCAGAAATACAAATTAGAAGTGCATCAATCTTTGTGACATTCAATTTCTAATACTGGGACGATTCTTTCATTTAATATTCTAGCTTTTCTGAGGGAGTTTTTAACCCCTTAAGCCACACTTTGTGTCCCACTTCTTATGTAATTTGAGTTTGGCTTAAGTGTATGTGTTTAAAATGATTGATGTATTTAACACAAAATGAAGAAAAAATATATCTGAATATATTTTATAAGAATGTCCTGCAACCAAGAAGTTTGCGTCTGATGATAACTCATACAGACATTCCTCAAAGCATAACAAAACAATGAGAAAGAAGTAGAAACTAAATAAACTAATTTGTTTGTATGTATTGACATTTATTTTACAAATGGTATGCTGAAAATTATCTTACCCTCCTCAAAATGATCTTACCCTCAAGTATCAATGGAAACATCTGTTTTGGCATTATGGCAATCTTATCAGAGCGAACAAGATCTTTAACATAAAAAATATTTAGCCTTGCTGTCTGAGTTTATGTTAATGTTTACAAGTATTGCACACTGTAGCTAATTATTTTTTATTACCCAAGAAGAAACATATGGCTCCTTATTTTTTTAATTTACCAGTTTCTCAAAAGGAATGTTTTCGACTCCCGCCTGTGGTGCTCTTACTAATGCTTTACTTGCTCCAAAAATGAGATAAAACTTTCTCTTCTGCTTTCTTTCGCTGACACAAAGTTCTACACATCTTTTAATTACAAACCTCTGAGGCCAAAACACACTGCTCAAGCTGTTCCTTCTTGTTTGGTTGGCTGAGTGACCTGCAGACTGGATTAGAGTCCAGCTGTGTCACAGCTTGAGAGAAGAGCAGCGGTGTTTTGTTTGTAGATGAGCAATAGGCTTTGTGTTCCTCTAAAACTTTACAGGCTGTCTCTGAGGAGACACGCTGCAGAACGGTTTTAGAATTCAAGAACGTTACCGACTGATGCATTTGATATAGGTTAGCATTGCTTTAAGGCTATTGAGTAGTTCTCTGAATAGCTAATGCTTTTCACTTGAAGTCACTCCAACAAATTCAAGGTGAGACACTGGGATATGTTTGGAGCAGCTGGAGGAAAGTTATCTATACAATTGTTTTTTTTTTTTACAGAATTTTCCCTTTTTTATTTGTCTTACTCATAGTGAAGTTTCGTCTTTTCATCATATGCCCGTACTTCAGTGCTGTGTTCCCACTTGCTCATAATGACTTTTGCTATTGAGTCATGACTTAGCAACAAGCCTGCTGGCCTATTTTTGGTTTCAGGCAATTATCCAGAATGCCATGTGTTGGTGTGGTCCTGTGACACTTTCAGATACAACAAAGAGAAAAGGTCTCTGCCCACATCTGTCAAGTTTCAGACATAATAGCATGTTATTGAACTTGTAGACGGAATGACACATCTCATTATCTGACATGTTGTGAAAACGACTCAAAGACAGAAGCCAAATCAGTTTTTAGCTGCATTGGTTTGCATAATATTATCTGCTGCAGTTACGTGAATGTAATGCAAAAAAACAGAAAATATGGAAAGTTTTACAAACAAATAAGTAAATTTTATCTTTCACAGATAAAAAAAATCACAAACACTACAGTGAGAGAACCAAAATCTGATGATAAAGAAAAATCATATTAATAATTTAAATACCAGCACTTTCCTCATCTCTAGCCCCCCTAAAGCTAATGTATGAATATTTTAAAATAACAAATGTGTATTTTATTCAGACAATACTACTGAAAATATTTAAATTTATATTACCTTTAATTTGAGAGAATTTCTCCAGTTAAAAAAAAAAAAAATCAGCCTTGGTAATTCTGCCTTAATAATTGGTACTCTTAGCTATCCTGAAATAAAGCTGGGCTTGATTTATTGTTCTCATTATATTTTACTTGACTGACCTGGAATTTTGAATTAGTTATCAATAATGTTCTGTGTTTCTGGGGTATAAATGTGATGTGACACAGTAGCACATTTCTCTCAGCCACATATCAATATGGGAAAGGCAAGAGCACATAACTCTCCAGTAAGGTAGATAGACAGATGATCTTGTTCATGTGGAAGTTATTCCAAGAATGTCATCTAAGTTTGTCCAAACTGGGAGTCTATTGAATAATTAAAATGTTAAATAACTAAAACTGTGACATTCAAGTTTGGCAGAGGACCCAATATTATCTTGCCATCACACACACTGAGGAAAATTATAATAGCGTTAAAAAATGTGAGGTTATGCTACTGCAATAAAAGGTAAATTTATTTTAAAGAGTTATTTTTTGCAGATCATTTCCAGAGGTTAGAATATGCTGGGAGCGCAGTATGTGAAAGAGAACTGATGCCACAAATTTTAATTACTTCTGTGTGTGCAAAGAGTCTCCTATAAAGGTTCAATAAAGATTAAAAAAAATCCCTTGTGATAAAGTACACTGTTAATTAAAAAGTGAAATTTTCATCATCAAATCTATATTTAGTAGGTTCAACGGAAGCATATTTTTCATGCAGGACAGCATATCTTCCATTTGAATATAATAAAAGCAACAGATTATGAAACATTTGCTTCAAAGAAGTGAAAGAGGACATCAGTCATATCTCTTCTTCAGGCTAATAATTGCATGCTGTTCAGTCCAAAACATTTTTGGCTGATTCAGTGGACAGCTTGAAGTGAAAATGTCTAAACCCCAAACTCCATCCTCACAAACCCATTTACTTATGAATACACGACCACCTAACCCATTCTAATAAGCAACAAAAATATCAGCAGCTAGTCTAGTGATGGTAAGATTATAAGAAAAAAATGAGTTACCATAGTTACATTATTAATTAGATGCAATTCCAATGTTTACAGTGGCATTCTGCACCAATATTCACAACATTCTGAATAACTTGAATGATGCCTTGTAGATGTGAAGTTAGAGAAATAAAGGAGCATGTTCAAAATTTTTTTTAAAAACTCAGTGATATTTGAAAGCAATCAAACCTATAAACTCATTTTCTACTGTTGTGTTTTGCTCTGCCAAAGTGGAAATAGATGTGCAGGACAATAAACAGACCAGTCATTAAAAAAAAAAAACTTCATGCGTTAGTGCAGCACTGACACCTCATGAATATGTAAAATGATAAATGATACAGGAATGCTCACATTTCATAAGATTTAGTGATTTATCTACATGAATACATTTTGCCTCTATATTTTTATACTTTTGCGTTGCCACAGCATTTTACTGTCAGCCGTGAAATGCTCCTCTTTGTCAACCCCCCTCTTTTCTCCCACTCTCTCCCACCTACTCTTTTTCATTTTCATGCACCGTCTGCTTTTGTTCCATCTACCCCCGTTTATTTCCATCCATCCTTTACACCATTTACCTCTTTGCTCTGCTGTCATGCCTACGTCTCATTTTTTTTACAGCTGTCCTGGAGTTGATTGCTGATTTTCCCCTCCCTTGCAGACTGCGTTCTGCTCCGAGATCCTGTCTATATTATGAACCGCACTTTCAGGATGATTCCATTACATGCCTCCTAGCTGCTGGATAATTCAATAAGCACCACTGAGCTGACACACAGTTATAATCTACTTAATGAAGCTACTGTACTGATGAAGTGTTTGCTGTTTCCACCTCTGTTTCTGCTTTCACTCCCTTCACCATTCTTCCTCTTTGCTCTTTATTTCCCTCCTTCTTGCTCTTTGCAGGGTGTTGATGGAGAGCCATTCGAATGACAGCCGGGACAGTGGTCATCACTGGTGGAATTCTTGCTACGGTTATATTACTCCTTATCATCGCAGTATTGTGCTACTGTAGGCTACAGGTGAGGCTGCACTGACCAATTTGTTCGTAAACATGTGAAATGATCATGCCTAGTTGTAGTATAATAAAATACACTCCATTCTTTACTTTTCAGAACTTAATAATTACTCTCCAGGAAGAAATTGAACTTTAAAAGAACCTGCAATGAATTTTGCCGATATTTAGAGGTTATTTTTCAGAATAGTAGTTTGCTGGGACTTTGATGGAGCTTTCCAATTGTTTTGGAACTTCCTGTATAGTACCAGATAGTATGCTGAATACTTTTTCTGGAAATGTCTTAAATACATTTCCATAATGTTTTTCTATTAACTGTCTCAGAGGTATTTTTCAGTTTTTTTCTTCAAACTTACTCTATACACAGTCAACAAAACTTTTTTTTTTGTATGTTTCTCAGAATTTTCCAGTAACTTTTCTGAAACTTTCCTACAACTTGTTGGTTATTTGGCTAGAATTTAAACGAATTTAAACCAAAACTTAACAGGTACTTAGCTGATACTTTAAGATTTTTTTTTACAGAACTTAGAAAACAACTGGTAAGGTCTCTGAATGATCCATTAAGGTACCTGGTTCCAGAATGACTTAGTCCTTGTGGTCTATCTTTGTTTTTACTAGTAAATGTAATCGAGACATGAAGTCACGGATCAATATGTCTTAAACAGACCTGGTTAGTTCTGGGAATGTATCCTCTGAGTTCCCAGAAATGCAGTTGCTAAATTTCAGAAAGGTAATTGGTAAGGTCCAGAATTTAACCTCCTGGGTCTGTGAAAGTGCTGACTGTATTACAGGCCAAAAAATATTTTTTTCCAAAGTGAAAAGCTGAACAGGTCCCAAGCAACATAATACTCCAGTCCAAGTACATGTATCCTTGTCAACTTTAGTCTACCACATGGACCATTTTAACCAGGTGGCAAAAAGTGTCATTTTTGTTCTGAAATGTTAGAGTTCTAAAAGATTTTATGATATTGCACATTTAGGACAAAGCATTAATTGACTCATGTTTCTATTTTCTGTTAGACAAGAAGCAAACAGGGTTTAAGAATGGCTTCACGCCTCAGTTTTTGTCTAAACAGACTAATTAAAGCCTCTCGTCCAAATATTCATCTTTTGTCAACAGTTGATTACTGTTATAATTTCACCAAATTTCAATGACCAATAAACCAAATAGGCAACAGTAACATCTAAACGCAATATCCAAATCACATCTTAAAACTGGTTTTGGCCAGAAAATAAGAGAAATTAAAAAAGATTTAGTTTTATAGTCTAGGTACTGGCAGCAAAAATCTGAAAAAGTGCAAATAACTTTTCTGTTTTAGGGTTTGTCACAAAGGAAGCTGCATTATTCAGATTACATGTGAAGCTATAAAACAGAAGCCCTTAAAAATAATTTAACTCTTTCAAAAGTATTCAGATCCCCTGAGAATCCTCACATTTTCTCTCATTTTTCCTTCTTTTCCTCTCTTCAACCTTCTTTTCTTTCCCCTCTCCAGTATTATTGCTGTAAAAAGGAGGAGTCAGAGTCGGAGGAGGAGGAGCCGGACTTTGCTGTCACGTCCCGCATCCCACCGGTTCACTCGAACCACAACATTGTGGCGGCGACGGCTGCCGCCTCCTCCATGCCCAATGGCCCCGCCATTTTCTCCACCCCTCCTTTGGCTAGAAAACTGACACGTTCGCAGACCTTCTGTCCATCGTGCACGCACTATGATTTGCCTTTCTACCTTCAGCCTCCTCCGCCGCAGCAGGTCCACCACCAACCAGAAGGACTGAGGAATGGTGGAGAACGTGTCAGCTACCGCAGCGTCCAGCAGCAGGATCTGGACCTGCCAGTGCCTGTTAACATTTCAAACTATCGTAAGCCAAACCTGGCCCGCTCAGTCACCATGAGGGAAATGTTTACGCGCAGCTGTAGCATCAGCACTGATGTTTAGCTGAGCGAAGGTGGACGTTCATTGCTGTGAGTTGGTGGGACCAGAACTGGACAGGACTTGAGTTTTGCTAGGTCTCATTTTACCTGTCGCCACCTGCAGATTGGACCACTCTGATGGCTCTCAGGACAGTTTTTTTCTCTCTCACCTTCACACTTTTCAGGCCCATGAGCTTATTTTGCCAATGCTAAGTATTTAAAAGTGTTCTAAAATGTCAATGGATGAAATAAGCTTTGTTTTATTTTGAGTGGTAAAGTTTGTGTTGCCCTACTTCCCTACTTTCTGACCTGAAACACTAGCAGATTACTGCGACACCAAAATGATGATGTGCTCAGGGGGGATTTTATCTTTTACACAGCTGCTACAAGTGAAAAATGACTGGGAGAAATCTGGTGCCCTCCATTAAGAAAGGATGATCTATTTGTTCCTCCATCAACAGATTATAGAGATTTTTAAATATTATCCACAAAGATTAGAGGGGAGGAGGAGAAGGAGGGTGTTTTCATGTTTTTAGCTACCACCCACAGATGTTTTGATAGTTTTAACTTTGGACGTAACATTTTAAGACATTAAGGGCTCACAGAAGATTTTAATTCCCTCTCATTTTTCAAATCCTTTCACGTCTCAACTTTAATAGTCTCTCTGAGATAGCACAGGGGGTTTATCCCGCTTGAAGACGAGAGGAGTACCTTCATGTTCTAACCGGGAGAAGTGGGCTGTGTTATTGCATTATATTCAGAAAGTAAAAGTGAGTTTACGGGCATGCATTGTGGGTATAACCGTGTATCGTGTTCTGTTGTTATGCCAGAATTTTTCGATTCATTATAATCAAACACAACCTGTCACCCAAATGTTTAATGAACCAGGAGCTGAGGCATGTTGCAATAATATTTCATTGTGAAAGGGGACGAGAACGCCATGAGCCACAGAGAGACACATCCGAGCAGATTATTACAAACCCTAACAATATTGTTTATCTTACTGATAGAAAGTGTAAGACAGAAGTTAGACGAGCGGTATTTAACTTTCAGTGTAATCTCTGTTCTTTACTGAAGTTTTAGCTTGTGGACTTTTCAGCGTACATCTTGTATTGTATGTGACCACTGATATCCGGATGCTTTGGCTAAAGATTCACCCTTAAAGGCACATGCATAAATATTTAATAGGCCACACTTCAGTCTCTTTCCCCTCCCTCTCTCTCGAGTCAGTGGACTGAAGGAAATGTGCTCTTGCTCTGAGGTACTCCGAGAGTTCCTGCTCTGGATTGTTTTTATTTTCTCCACAAGGCTGACCGGACTGGCTGAAGGGCTGATTTTTCAACTGGAAGAGCATTTTATGGTCCGAGGACATACGGCTGAAAATTATTCACTGCTTGATTTCAAAAGAGTCGTCTGTGTGAGAAATTTGAAGCTGACTAGAGTGTCCTTCTTGGATCCCCAACAGCCTTTCTCTATTAAATAGATGGTAGACACATGTGTACTTTTCGCCCTCCATTTTTGTCTCAGTAATATTTACCAACAATTATGGTTGTTTATTTACCTGGAGGTGAAACCGTGCATAATTTCATTTTTCCTTTTCTAACATGATCAAACAGTGCCTTGCAAAAGTATTATTATTACCCCATCAAGTTTCCACATTTTGTCATACTACTTCCACAAAAATCTGAGAATTTTATTGGGCTTTTATGGCATAGACTAACACAAACTAATGCATAATTGTGAAGTGGAAGGAAAATTATATATTTGCTTTACAAACAAAAATCTAAAGTTTGTCCTTGCATTTGAACTTATCCTCCTTCATTCTGTTACCACTAAACAAAATCCAGTGCAATCAGATGCCTGCAGATGTTGAAATTCTTAGTAAATATAGGTGACGTGTAAGTACTTGAATCTTGAATCAATATAAATTTAGCTGCTTGAAATCATTAGTGTTTTTCAAAAAATTTTATGATGAAAAACAATATCATCATGAAGACCAAGGAACATACCAGACAAATCAGAGATAAAGTTGTTTATAAGTTTAAAGCAGAATATATCATAAAACATCATTCAACACGTCAACATGAAGCTGGTAAGACTGGTTAGAGTTAAATACAAGGGGGTCCTGATTACCAAGCTTGAGATTTCAGGTTTACTTCTACCAGGACAACAAACCAGAACAAATAGCCAGAGGTACAATAAAATAGTTTAGAACAAACTAGATTCAAGTTAAAGTGGACCATTCAAAGTCCACACCTATTTTCAGTCTCTAGATGTGGAAAACTACCCCCCAAAACTCCTTATAGCTTTAATTGCACAAGAATTGGCAATAAAACAGTAACAGATAGCTCTGGGGGCAAAGAGTACAAGTACACGCCACACTCTTCATATTTTTATTCAGGGGAAATGTTTACAAATTTACAAATTTGTACAATGTTGTGTTGCTTTCATATATAAAATCCCATTGAAATAATCTGAAATTTATTGTTGTGAGATAACAAATGGAACAAAGTTCAAGATGTATGAATACTTTTGTAAGGCACTTTACAAAAAGTCTTAACACATAAATAAATCTAACTATTCAAGGGCATAACGCAGCCATAACACACTCTCCTGTTCTATATTTTGATCATAATTGTCACAGCTGACCACCGAGCCTACACATTTGTACTTGTTGAATTTAATTTTTATCTTAAACCCGCTGATGTCCCTTTAAAAGTATGAAACTTGGGAGCAGCAAAATACTACCAAGGCCTGACACCCACCCTGGTCCTCACAGAGACAGCTATAGCTAAACATGTTCACACAGAACACATGCAGACTCACAAGTTCTCATTGTTTATATCTTTGAAGCTGAATTTTTACCAGATGCACAGCTAATGTAGTGCCATAAAGAAGTATGAGAGAAATACATTATGAAGAGGACTATTATTATGATTACTATTATTAGAGGTGTTTATTAAAATGAATTGTGATTTATGTTCAGGTATTTACATTAGTTGCATTATTTTATGATCCAGCTGTTTTTTCAGACTCAGTACAGTGCAGCAGACATGTTTCTGTCCCTGTTTCTAATATATAACTAACAGACACATTGTTGCTAATAAAATGGTGTTAAAATTGCACTGTCTTCTTTTGTTTTGTTGCTGTGCTGTTCATTTTTAATCCGTTGATTTTATGTGCTGGAAAGATTAGGGCAGTTGACATATACCAATTAACTATGTTTATGAAGAGCAGATTTATTTAATTCCCAGATTACATTGGGTCCAAAATAATTTGTTCAGAAAAAAGCAGCTCCTATAAAGTTTAGATTTTCCTAGGATGTGCAGGAGAACATTTTATACAAAGTTACAACTATTCTGCCATCAACTCAAGGTTTTAGAGGGAAAAATTAATCTGAATGCCAGTGCAATCACGTCTTGCATGAATGAATGTGTAAAAATCAGATCAATACGATATGTGCTTAGATCAGTTCATATAGTGATTTGACTTGTTTTAATTCCCAGAGTTTGTTGTCAGAATTCTAGATGTTTGCTTTTACTTTTGCTTCCACAGGTACTAAATGAAAAGGAAGTGCATGGAATAAACTGAGTAAGAGCAGGAAGGTCAGGAGAGCAGTTTTCAGGTATATTATTTATTAATAACAGTATTAATAATTGAATCAGTACATACAGATTAAATTCACTGATTGGAATTGTGGAAAGGAGCTTCCATTAATCTCAAACAAAAAAAAAAAATTTTTTTTTTACTTTTGTCACACAACACTTGCTTTATTTGATAAGTTTGCATCTCTTTAATTTTGTTGAAAAGACAGCTGACTAAGTTCAAAACTGACCAATAACATTCCTTTTTTAAGACCACTTCTTCCTTTTTCTTTATCCAGTATATTTCAAGAAATCAAAACACTTAACAGTGTTGCTACTGTATTTATTGACTGATTTTCAGTAGCAAGATATTTAGTATATGTGAATTTGTATTCCCAGAACATCAAAATAATGTTGAAATTCCACATGTTGGATACAGAAACAAAATCATAAAACAGTTTGACCAAAATTCTGTATCTTATGCAAGTATGCTTGGGTCCTCAAAAATATAAGTTGAAAAATTACACCATTTCGCAGAGGTTTATGATTGTAACTTCACAATAGGTCAAGAAGAAGCTGTGCAGGTTTTAGCGGAAAGCTTACACAATTTTCTTGTACAGATATTAAATGCATAAAGACTAAAGAAGGTTGTTGTCTTGTGGGCTAGTGAGAGAAAACAATAGTTTTGAACTGATTGTTATAGCTTTGTGAGAAAAAAATCTCCAACAACAATAGAAACTAATGTTATCATCTCTCTTCATGAAGCTAATAAAGTAACATCTGTTCACACTATCAGCTCACAGCGAGAAAACTATACTGCTGTGTTTTTTAAAGGATGTTGGGTAAAGATTTATTGGAAGAAGACCAATGGAACATACTGGGCTGGTTCTTTAATTTCGGTAAGCCATAAATTATTGTCATGAGAAAACAGGAACACCTGCCAAGTTTTAAACTCCACAACAGCAACGAGGTCTGCATGCAGACGCAGCCAGCCTGGAGGCAACCAGAAGACAGTCATGACACTAAACATGTTTGAATGACAAGGATGAGAACCAAGAACTGGGGGGGCTTAAGAGTGATGATAAACAAATCTGTCAGAGGTGAGAAGATGATAGTCACTCAGAGAATGTGAGTGAAAAGATGCAAACAGGATGTTTTACTGTGGCAATAAACTAAATGAGTCAGAGAAGGTGGGAGAGTAATCATGCAATATAAAGAAAAAGGGGAAACTATTTCAGAAAGGAAATGGATGTAATTATTAGAAAGATGAGTCAGAGCTCATGAATGAGAAATAGAACAAAGCATTGAGCGCACAACAGATGGATGCTGAGAGCAGAGGAAAGCCAACCAAGGCCAGCTAGTCAGAGACATAATAAACCATTTTCTGATGTCATTTATATGACAGAGCAGATGCAGTCATAGAAAAACATTCTGATTATGATAAATCCCCCTTAATGTAGATATTTTCAAGCTATTATTTACATTTACCATCCCTCCTCAAACCTCTCCTTCAGGAATTTGGCTCATTAACAGATTTTTTGCCACCAGTTTAGACATGGTTTAAAGATGTATTCATCTGTGCACATGCTCAAATGAGCAGTTTGACTATTTATTGTTTTTTTTTTTGTTTGCTTGTATTTTGAGATATATGCCTCGTCCAACTTGCATTTCATGAAAGTTTTACATTTTGAACAAATTTAGTGTATGGCAGGTATGGATATAGGGAGAGGATCTTGGACCCTAAACACGAACCATTTTTGTTGCTCTTCTCATACAAATTACTTTTATCCTTTCAAATGGCAATAGATTGATAACTGGGCACCTGATTGTGAGGCTTCTTTAGGAGGCCTTCTTCTTGTATTTTGGACAAGCAACTGGGCATTTAGTACAAAGAGAACGTTGTGATTCTTGCTTTATTTTGTGATTAAAAAATTATGAAATACATGGTTACAAAGCAGATGTTCAATGAAAAACAAATAAATATATCTGTGCTGTTGTGTGAAATTATATTATAAGGTAACGTTCCTTATAGATTTTATTGAACGCTTTATGTGAAACATTCAGATCTGTCATAGTTACTGTGAGGCTTTTTTCATGAGTGAGGACGTTTCTGTCATGTTTTTTAAGCTTTTCAAATGCACAACATAATTGATGCCTTCAGAAAATCAAAATTTTCAAGTGATTAAACCTTAAAAACCCTCAAGTTGATGTGTACTTAACCGTTATGCTGTATTTTGCAAACTTAACCTGTTGCTGACAACCCAAAATGGGCTCTATCCCAGAGACCTACATGTTCCTAAATCTGGCCCCCTATTGGTGATAATGGCCCTGGATTCAAGGAGTGAAGCTAATTAAGGTCAAAAGTGAAGCTGGATCAATATGTTGAGAGTGAAATCTAATTAGGTAAGTGGTTGTGGAGGTACTCATTCCATTATGACTGGTTTTGTCTAATCAAGCAGTCGATTCACAAATTGCAGTATACCAAAACCCATTTCAACAACTGTCAGGCATTAAATAATTTCAATATTTATCATGAATCAGAAAATGATGATAAAAATGTAAGAGGTAAAACCAACAATGCATGTAGCCACCATTGTTTAAAGGCCTGCAACCAGTTAAATATAATTGGTGCTTGTATTGAGCATTTGTATTCTTGAATACAAATGTTCAATACATTTGTATTCAAAAAAGCTGGATTATTAATTTTAGGTTTATTGTTAAGTTTAGTCTCTATATTTTAGTCTATATAATATAAATATAAATAAAGTAGGAATGAGGTGAAATAATTACACAGTCAGGATGGACACCCTCGCAGGACATCCTTTAAGATGTTAATTAATATGTCACAACATGCTGGTTATCATCATCTTCACCTCCATCTCACCCAGCTACACTAACTCCGTCTCTTTCTGTCCATCTACTGTGGGTGTTTTGTGCTCCTTTGGTCTCTCATCCTTAAATATATCAGCTTATTTGTGCTGTTTTATTATTGCTTAACAGGATTAGTCAGCAGTGGTGTGGATGCTGCACAAAGAAGTAGTTGAGCTTTCATTAATTATAAGCATGCTGTTCAGTAAGAGTCTGTCCAGCTTGTACAAGAAAAAAGTCCATCCATCCATCCATCCATCCATCCATCCATCCATCCATCCATCCATCCATCCATCCATCCATCTATCTTCTAACCCTTGTCCCTAGTAGGGCCAGGAAGGGTACTGGTGTCTATCTCCAGCTAACGTTCCATTCGAGAGGCGGGGTACACCCTGGACAGGTTGCCAGTCTGTCGCAGAAGAAACAAGTCAGAAGGCTAAAATCATAGGAAAGACAGGGAGGAATCTTGACTTTAGAAGACAATCAGGTCTAATTTATATAGAATTATATCGAATCCAATCCATGTCAAATGTTTTTTGAATCATTATTGTTCATTCCAAACCAAACCAGTTCAATCATGGTATCAAATAATTGATAACACAGTTCAGTGATTTTGTTGATGGTAAGAGGTAAAAAGTGTACCTGTCTCAGGAAGGTACACACTGAGTCTGGGTTTATAGCAAACAAGGATTCAGTGACAGAAGCTCAGCATTTGCAGCTGTATGTCACAACAGGTTGGTGGGTGAAATAGAAACAGAAATGACAGAGAGAAATAGCAGGAGGACAACAAATATTCATTGTGCCCCCTCACAAATAATAATAATTTAAAAAAACTGTTGAAACTGTCAAGAATCTTTTTTATTTAAAGTCTTCATATATCATAAAGTCCAAGGTTCTTAGATATATTGAAAGAGAAAAATGCCTACCTCATCACAGCCCCTCTACCATACTTATCAGTGGGTGTAAGGTGCTTTACTAGGTATTTTAATCATCTGTTTCACATCACACTTTTTCCAGCTATTATTTTCTTAATTACATATCTTATATGATATAGATTTCATGCGCCATTGTAATTTAAAGGTTTGTACTCTTAATTTGAAATTGTTTGTGATTTTTCTCCAGAACTTTTAATATTTATTTGCAGTTTCTAATGACTCACATTAAGGAGTCAATATTTTTTTGTTGTATTCATGTTTTCCAAAATTCAAATCCTTGGCAACTCTGTTCTTGTTTGACAAAGGTTGAATATGGCAGACACTCTGGATTTGTGATGTCATGACTTCATGCCTCTTACTGCTGTGTCAGAGATGGGGGAGAAATAACTCACCTCCATAAATCTCCACACCACACACACATACCAGAGGGCATGCAGGAGCCATTACCCTCCAGTGTCTGTAGTAGTGCATTTTCCAAAAGGAGAAGAAGCCATGCTTCTTGTCTGAATTTTTCATTCCCCGCACTCTCTGTTTCTGTATAACAACTAATAAATAAGCAATGAATTCAGAACATAACATAGAATGGACGGGATTTTATGCCCTCTGCGCCAAGTCTGCTCCTCCTGAAGTCTGATCTTCTTCCTGCTCCAATCTCTTATTGTTGACTTTAAATTTTGCTTCTCTTTTTTATGTTTTAAGGGTTAAATCTTCTACAGTCCGTCTTGACCTTTTGCACTTGGGCAGTGAATAGAATCAAAATGACTTTGGCCCTGGTATGTGGAGAAAGCAAAGCGTCTTGTTTTTTTTGTTTACTTAGTATGACATTTTGCTATGTTAATCCATAACTCCTTGTAGCTTTATAGTAATCTTATCACCTTAGATATTCTGAAATACAGTCTGTTCAGATTAGCTCATAATGAAATTTGACAGCATGACTTTGTTTACACTTTAATTTTAACAGAAAAGTGTGTGGGTTGTCTCAGACAAAGGGTCAGAAAATTCAACACTGTGAAAGAAAGGTTAGTGAGGTCTTTGGCGCCATCTGATGGAAAGTAAGAAAATAAAACGTACAAAACAGTAATATAGTCTCAAATGCAATAAATAAACACATAAAAAATTGCATTTCTCTTAATTTTACTTTTTTTTCTTTTTTTTTAGAAAAATGTACAGTTGGTGGTTTTAAACTTTTACTCTTACTAATCAAGAAATGTGCTAGCATTGTCTTAGATTTACATTTTTCCCTCAGTAGTGTGTTAAGAAATAATTATGCTATGAAAACCTGACCATTTGCTGCAGTTCTCTAATAGTTAGCTTTTCTCCGTTCAGCTTTCTCGTCGTGCATAGTAGCAATACAAAGTTATTTCACATTTCCTGTTTTGTGCAGGCTAATTGAACTCCCCTAGCACGTCATATTAATACCAAATAGAATTAGGAAATCATGAATTACTGATCAAAAATTGCTTGGAAATTTGATCAACTAAAAAAAAAATCAATCAACTCTTTATCACTCATTTCAGAAAAGAGCTCATAATATGCTACGTTATAGAAATCTTACATAATATATTATATTTTAGTATATAATATAATATATAAATGTCTGGTCTATTGCTCAGGTTTTCATGGGTGTGAGAAAATAAGTTATATTGTTACTTTTTTCTCAAACAAAAAATTCTGACTTTGAAAGAAACTATGTTCAAACAACACCCTCAATATCTGTAATTATTCTTTATTTGTTTTTATTATTGTAATATTTTAATATTTGTCTTTGAGTTAACATCTGTTTGTATGTTCATGTTATTTATTTGAAATAAAGTAAAAAAAAATAAATAAATAAAAAACTTGGTTTGAGTTCTGTATTTCCGCTTTCCAAGTCCCGCCTCTACTTTCATTATCCAATCAAATAACGTTATGGGTTCTGTTTAGCATTAGCCGCGAACTGCAAACCTATTATTCTTGTCAGTGTTTTTGTATGAAAGGTTAACTGTAATGAAATTGTTTCTCTTGAAGTTCAGAGAAAATGAGCACAGAGCAAGGAGGTGAGAATGCAAACAGTGTTTCAACGGGGGAGGAAAATGACCTAAAGATTGAAGCACAAAAGAGGTAACTGACAGCTAGCTTAGCTCTGAAGGGAGCTAACGTTGCTAAGTGTTATGTGTGACAGATTAATTAATTTTATTCTGATTTTTATTGTTATGAAGGCGTTGCACAAGTAGCATTTTTATTCGTCTTTTGGTAGTTTATTGTTGTGAGTAGCAAAGCAAATAAAACACACCAAGAAGCACTCATTAAATAATAATCTAATAACGATGTTTAAAAATATATCCTAAATTACACAAGTGAGGCAAAGTGTTCATGTTTTGATGTGTTAAGCTGAACACCAAGTCTAATTAAACCCAGAAAGTATTATTCTTAAAAGCCTTTGAGTTGCAAATAAAAAGACTAATATCACTTTTTTTTCATTTTCAATCTAGAACTCCATTCTCAAAGTTTAAGAAGGTCAATTCCCACTTTAAATCTCCTGTAAGTAGCTTTTTATCTTTTAAACACTTATACAGTAGTGTTTTGCTTCCTGTGCCACACAAACATTACGTTTTTATTTTTGGGGGTTTGAACCTCAAAGCTTCAAGTACCAGACAGCCCTAACGTGAGTCCTGAAGAAGAGGTTGCTGAACTACAGAAGAAGAAAGAGCAGCTGGATTCAGAGATCTCACAGCTGGAGGAAGAGTGAGTACAGCAGTGTTTTCTTTTCTGTATTTTATAAATGTCAGGTCAAACCTCAGTAGTATGTAAAGGACATATGGTAATTGGTAAAATTTTGGTAAGTTATGAAGTTAATAGATTTCTATTTAAACATTTAATCATTAAATACCTCAGTACAAGGTTGTGTTTTCTATTGTAATAATTTAATATTCATTAGTAGCAATAATCAAGAGAAAACATTTTTTGTTTGAGGCCAACATTAAATGTTTTTGCAGGGGATGTAGAGTTGAAGAGTTGGACCAACATATAGATAAGCTGCACGAATACAATGACATCAAAGATATTGGACAGTCGCTTCTGGGCCGCATTGGTAAGACATTTTCACATTTGTTTTTAAAACATTAAAAGTATAGAGAAGAGGTCATTTATCAAATATACAGTAGAATCCAGATGTTGCCTATGCTGTATAGAAAGATTCATTCATTTATTTTCTTCATTCACTGTTTGATATTTAATTTAAATTAACTTTTTCTGTTCTAGGTCATTTAGGTTTACTAAATTGATCTTTATCTGTTAAATTCTAGATTGGTAAGAGATAAACGTTTCTTATTTATGTCTTAAGATTTCTTAAGTGTTAATATGTTTTCTTTAGTATTTGGTAAAATTGCATATTAAGTTGATTTACTTGGGTCAAACATTTTTATGCATCCTTGCACAAACATATTAGTTTTGATGGAATTAAGTGAATCAGGTTTGTAGAGCGCATTGCTCCCACACACCGGTTCAGTTCTTCTAAAAAATGTCCTGTTATTTTCTTTATTCCATTTTGGAGCTCCCAGGCGGACAGATTTATCTGTTGTCCTGATTCTCAAGTTTTGTATCCTGTGATATTGTTACTATTAAAGCAAGCCATGAAGTAGATGTCTGGGAAAAAAAATGGGAGTATACGCATGGAACAATACAGGAAACTAAGTCACAGAAAAAGTGCAAATCACCATTTAATTTTGCCTACTCACATGTGAATAGTTTGACTGATTTTCGCGGTACTACAGCCAACCCTTAGAGGGCAGCAGAAATGCACATTTGTTTTCTTGTGGCAGGTGCTCCAAATGCTAAGTCTTAAGTTTTTTCATGTGTTTATGCCTTTAGTCATTCATTATGTAATGTTAAGGTGACAGTTAAAACAACCGGTTTTTAAACAGTAGTATATTCATACTGTGTATAAGTGTCATGTAGGAGGGTCAAAAAGGGTGAAGTTTACTCCTTTCACAATATTAGGAAGTTATGGTGAATCATAGACATGTCAGCTTGACTCTTGCTCTATATGTTTATATCTTTTTATTTCAGCCACCAATATAAAAATAAATTGTATTCCCTTTCATTCCCTTTTATTAACTTCTTCTGCATTAATGACAAGTAGTAAAAGTCCAGTTATCTCTGTTTATGAGTTAAAAGTTTCCTATCTCTTTAAATTCCAAGTACAATGAAGAGTTGAGATGATAATGACCTCTTAGTCAACGGAGGTGGTGTTTCCCCTCTGACACAATGACGGCCTTTCACATCACATACACATTGACAGACAAGTACTGTCTCTGTCTGTCCCCATAGATATATTCATACACTCACACATCCACATGCAGTACAAATACAAACACAGACTATCTTCTCTCACCCTACACCCCTTTTCTTGCTCGTTCTATCTGTCACTTTCACAAAGAGTCTACACTTAAACACTGAGTACTGTTGTACTGTATACTGAGAGGGACGGGGTTTGAGGGCAGGGTGAAAAGTAAAAGATGCCCTGTTTAGCCTCTAAAGACAATTGTCCTTTTGTTATTAATTATTGGTTTCTTTTCATTAATACTTTAAACAAAACGTTTTTAATTTATATTTTTCAAAATGCTGACATTATCAGCATGTTAGGGGTAATTTAATGGTACGACCAAAACTTTCTTTGACACATAATTTTTTTTTATTAGTTTGTATCAGCTACATTTGTACAGAAGGTAAATTGTCCAGAAGGTAAATTGGAGAATTTTGGCCACAAAGGATAGTTAGGATCAGCCAAAATGATCCTGGCCTTCTTCAAAGACCTGGATTTGTAGAAATCACTCAGGCCATTAAAAGCCATGTCAGCAATTCTTTAAATCTTGACAATACTTTCAAGCACTTCTGCAGTTCAAGGTGATAGAAAATCCAAAGCATCCCAAATAATATCTCAAAATAAAATTTTGAACAGACAATTAGCTAAAACTTAAAGTAGATTGGTTATATGAGCTGAAGGCCAAATCAGGTACCAGTCCTATTAGATAGTCAGAGAAAGCTGAGGCTGTGATTTACACAAGCTAACCATGTTGGAATAAGAAAAGATTGAATAAACATTGCATTGTCCAAAAAGTCTGAATTTCAGCTGTGTGATTAAGACCAGAATCTGGTCTGAAAACATGAAACCTCAGATCCATTCTGCATTGTATCAAGAGGTTCGCGTAGTGATGTAGTAGTTGTATGGGGGATATTTTCTTCTCTAATAGCTTACCAAAAAAGGATAATGTACCCATTGTCACATTGCTCAGATTATCTCTAACTGTTTTGTTCACAATGACATTGGTTTTACTTTACTCCTTTGGTTTCAAAGGTCATCAGATCTAAATTTAATAGATCACTTCTGGGTGTAATAGAATGGGAGATTTGCTCTAAAGATGCACTGCCACAAAATTTCCAGCAACTGTGTTCTATCATGTCACAGTGGACCAAAATCTTTGAGGGAGGTTTTTAACAACCTATTCTGTAAAAAAAAAAAAATATGGAGTGCAACTCAAATAACAATGTTATTTTAAAAAAAAAAAAAATAATAATTACCGTATCTGAGATTTGGCCATGTTTGTTTAACCAAAGTCTTTCACACAGCTAAATTTTCTCATAACAGTTTCTATCAGTTTGTTTTATCTATTCTTGTTTTTCTATTACTTTATTTTGCTTTAAACGTTTATGTTTAATCTTTTGCTTGATTATGTTTGTGTTTTCAATTAAACTTGCTGTTATCTCTGCAAACATTTTTTCTGTTGAAATGAAGACTGGAAGGAAATAATGTGTGAGAAGGCAATGCTCTTACCAAGATATAGTAGGGGCACTTAACTATTCATTTTAGGAACATTGAGAAAATTATTTAGTTGTTGCATTGAATAGGAGCGAAGTGATGTAGTGCCATTGAAATCAATCTGCAAACACTCACATTAAACAAATACACTCTTACTTTGAGATAATTGTCATTCTCACTTTGTTTATAATTCTGTTTTGTCAGTTTTTCTCCTTTCTTGTAGCAAAATATATGGTACTTCTTAAATAGCATATTAATTATACTAGCAATAGAGTCAGTTGCATAAGTGAACAGAAGGTTATATATATTCCAGGTCAATGTTGACGTGGATCTTTAAATGTTAACTGTTAACTATGCCAGCTAAGAAATTGTGGAAAGGTCATCATGTGATAAAGTCAACACTTTCAGTGGATTGTAGCACGATGGAAGGGAATGAAAGTTTAAATAATGTTATGTAACTTGAACTGTGCTACTCATGCTTTTTTTTTTTTTTTTTAAATCGCATTTGAATATTTCTGTTTAGTTTTTTACTGTTTTTTTTTTTTTTTACTATTGAGTAATTTAAATTAAATGGGTTTTTTTTTTCAGTTTCTGATGTCCTTTTGATTTTTTTTTTCACTTCATTTATGGTTAATTATAAACCAGCAATAACAGCAATCCTCCTCTACAATCCTTTTAGTGCACTCCATTAGGTCATTGTACTTACTATCAAATGCTAAAGCTGAAGTTGTGTTAAAATAATTTGTGAAAAAGCAAACAGTTTCATTCTCCTGAAAGGAATTAAAATAAGTACCTAAATGGTTAAGAATGGAAAACTTGAGTCCTTGTGGTGACATTTTAACACACTTGTTTTGTCAAGCCGTATGTTCAAAGTGGCTGTGGATTTCACATGCTGTGATCTTGGTCTGGTCAGTGTTTAGTGGATTGTTTGAAAAGTGGAGTGGAGCAAGTTGACCCTGTAACCTGTGTGTGGTGTGTGTGTGTCTTGCAGCTGCTCTGAGGGGGACCACCACGCGAGATCTCTATGCACACTTTGGTCTTGAACTGGATGACTGAAAATGAAACTTTACAAAGTTTTCAATTCCTTACATAAATGCTTCATGAAACCAGTTAAAGAATATAAAAGATAAGAAGAATCTGTTTATTTAAAGGGGGTATTACTTGCAATTTTTGAACTTTGTCATTTTTATTCTTATATTTTGGGGATGGGGATTAGTTGAATTTAACAGATGTACAATAAGAGATCTGAGTAATGGCATGGAGAAATTGGGCAGAATGCAGCATGCATGTTGTTGGAAACATGCTTGCTGTTGTTTAGCTCACTGCAAGTTACTGCATAGTTGCAGACTTTTTCCCCAACCCTCAGCTGGTCTAAAGTGTGAGATTGTAAATTTATTTGTGATGTAACTTGAAGGAATTTTTGTTTCATGCTTTGAATTGCATAAAGTTTGGAGAAGCGTGATTGCAGTGACTTCACTTGTTGATTTTGTAAAACGTTTTAGTTCCCAGTGTAATTTTCTTGATTCAATCTCTAATGTGCAATAAACAATACAAAGCATTGTCATTTTGGGATATTTATTATGTATTCTCACTTCAGATGAAGATTGAATAGATTTATTTTAGGTGTTTGAGTGATATTTTTTTTTATAACCCCAAATAAATAAACACAAGTTTCAACCCTGTTAAAAAAACCATGTTGCAGTCTAGTAAAAGAAGTCTGTTGTTTTAAATGTGCTGAATGAAAAGGCTTAATCTAATGGGAGTTAGATAACTTGTCTAACTTGATAACTTGTCTAACTGGTATCAGCAGAGGAGTTCCACAAACTTAATCTTCTCTTTTATTAAGTCTTTTATGTCAGGCAGGATTTTATCCCTCAAGTGAGTAATAAAAATTACCTATCATTTGGAAGGTGAAACTCATATTTTTTTTCATATTCTGATGATTGCACCACTGCATTATTTCTTTGCAGAGTAATACTGCTTGTTCCTGTGCTGAATGACGGGGATAAATGCAGTGTTATCTGCTCACTTTTATGGTTTAATGATTAATGATTAGATTTGTTGCCAAGTACAACCAGCCATTTGAAATGGGTAACGTAAAAGTAAAGATTGTGTAGTGTCCTGCTTTTTTTCTTATGGCCAAAGAGAGTAAAGTGTTGCAGTACAGATCCAGAGTTTTGTTGCAACAGACCTTCTGCAATCTTGCTAGGTTAGGCAACGTGTTTGGAGACATGTCACATTCCTTTTATGTTATGTAAAAAGTGAACCTTCTTGTATTAAGCACTTTTCAATGTTGGGAAGTTGCAGAGAGCAATGAAGCAAATGGTTAAAATGATCCACTATGTTGCTTTGCATTGCAGCAAAACTATAAGTCCTATATTTGGATATTTGTAGGTCTGCTTTGGCCAGACTTTTATTTTAAAAAAATAAATAACTCGAGCTGAAGCTTGAAGTACACCCCGACCATCACACCACCACCACACCAAGTCAAACAGGCAAAATGATGTTCTTTTCTGAAATCCTGCTAGTAGGACATTCGCACATTCCACGTTTTAATCCCCTGAGTATTTTTCTAAAGGTCTTGGTGATCATGAGGATACGTGTAACATCCTATGAACTGGGCCTCTATTCTTTTCAGATAATAGTTTTGGCTTTATGCTACCCTATTTGTGCGAATTTTCTTTCTTATTGAATCATCAACACTATTGTTGACTGACACAAGTGGGACCTGAGATACTTTAGATAATCTTTTTTTTTTTTTTTTTACAATCCCCTAAATCATTTAAGTCTTGATGTAATGTCTTCTTCTGAGACGTTTTTTTCCCACCTACTTCGTCAGACTGGTTCTGTTTATGTGATATGTTTAGTTGTATTGTGGGCTGTTTCTCAAAAGTAGGATTACAAATCTAGGATTTAAGATGAAGCCAGGTTTGAAATAGCACCATCAGCTCTAGCTTTATCAGTTTCAGGAAGGCCAAACCAGGCTCAGGAGGTGCGACTTTGTCAAGACAGGCGTTCAGGTAAATGTGCGTCCACAAATGTCTTCAGCTGACCATAACATCGATCAGACTCACTGATGCTACGTCGGTTAAATTGCGTATTGCATACCTCACACCAAACAAACATCATCGTTTGATGGAGGATTATGAGGAATTGAAGCACGTCACGCAAAGGAAATTGCCGCGACATGATTGATTGATTGATTGATTGATTGAATGCTTAATTACCCGCAAAATCCTATATTTCCAACCCGTTCTAATCGGATGTGTCATTTGCTCAAATAAATAACTTTAAACTTATAAGTGAACAGTCAATGTTACAACGTTAATTTGACAGAAGATTCGTTCATGTCACTCTTTTGTTCCGCATATCGATATAAACAACACAACAGGCCGGGATTAAATAGAAGAACATTTTGCAGTATTTGGGAAATATGTGGATTAAATATTGACTACAATGTGCATAAAACTTGTTCTAATAACTTAGAAGGTCCCTGACTACCTCGTCTTTAATTACCTCTGTCTATGTTTAACTTCCTGTTTTAGTTGTGATGCTTTTGTTTTGAAGGGGCAATTTATTGTTTAGCTGTTAGCTTAAGGGTAACTTAACGGCAATCAAAAGACGGAAGATAAGTTGTAACGGAGTTTATAAATTTTTCTTATTAGCAACCGGCCTGATGAAAACAAAAGGTATGTTTATGTGCGTGTTTAAAATATCGTGGAATTTAAACTGGCTATTTGTTTAATATAGGCCAAAACTAAAGTTATTTTTCTTATTTCTAACATCATCAGATGATGTTACTCGACTGAATACCAAACTGAGTGATGTTTCAATGCAGGATGATAGAAAGACCATAACAGACGGATGAGAAAACGGAATCACGGACAAAACACATTGGATTCTGATCGGTGTGACCGCCGACAGAACAAATAAGGCTTCAGGATTAACTAAACCTGGCCTGGAGCAGGCTAGCTGCACAGAATAAATCACCATGGTAACTTGCGCTAATGGTTTCGTAAAATCGAATCGAGGCTTGGAAATCTGTAAATCTGTTCCTAGTTATATGAAACAGCCCTTTGGACAAAAAAAATGTGATTAATCAAAGTTAATTCATAATTTAAAATAGTGTTACATGAATTTTTCTCTTAAATACAATTGTCACTTGATAGCTACTCCTTATAGATTACTTTTTTATACTAAGATGTATTAGTGCTGCTATTAACTAAACCGTCAGTTATTTTGATGATTGATTGGATAAAAAAGTGGCACATTCTGCAGATTTTTTATTTAATCACTCCAGCCTGTTTTATACAATGTTGGAAATGCATTGATAAATGCAAATAAATCAATTAATTTTTTTAATAAGAAAACAAACATTGTATTTCCAAAATGCAGTTGATATTTATTTAGTGTACACTTGATAATTTAAAGCAATCTGTTCATCTGCAGCTAAAAATATATTTCTAGCGTTAACATGTGAAAAGCTCAGCCCCTTCTGCTTGACATGACATCTATACTGATCTGTTATTTTATTGTATCTTAAGTGGAAAATGTACAGTTTAGTTTAATTACTGCTCTCGATATGTTTCTTTTCTTTTTTCTTTTTTTTCAGAAAATAGCATAGTTTGGAGTCTTTCCAGTTAATTATTTGACTAGCTGACAATTATTTCAATACCCAATTAGTCATGAAACAATTAATCCAGTTAGATTTTCAGCCCTAAAATGTATTTAATAACATTAAACATTTAAATGTATTAAAAAAGCAAAAACAAAGGACATTTGTAAGTGGCCAAATACACAATTTATAGCACAAACAAAACCACCCAGTGCCCTCAATGGGTTTATTTAGGATGTTTTTCAAATTCCAACAATGTTTTCTGTGCAACTTCTGCATCACATGCTACTTTCTTCGAAAATCATTTCTATAGCTTTCATGAACCCTAACCTACACCGGTTTTCTCCATCATTTATGCGGCTGCAGGATAGCCTGTGCCATTGCAATCATTCTAGTTAAATCCAGAAGGAAGAAAAATATCCAATTGCTATGCAGTCTGAAAGAGAGTAGTTGGGATAAGCCAAAATGGTAAGACTTCAATCTGCATGGGATTAAACTACTTGACTACTTAACATGACACAAGTAGAATTCACTGATTTCTCATTGGGCAAGTGGTAAGCACATAAAAATATCAAGTAGCAAATTAAACAAATCTGTACCAGTTAATAAGGTGAAGACGATCATTGTCACAGTTTAGCTTTATCATCATTGCAGTATCAAGCATAGCTTGGCGGTCATCAGAGTTAAACTCTTATTGCCCGTCACTTTAAAACTCATGTTAAAATTGTTCATATCTCTTGCTCATTCTGTTTACAAATGAGCTTGGTTCTTGTCTCTTGTGACGTAATTGACCCAAATGCACAATAAGCAGAATTAGCTACATTTTTCATCAAAGCTCTTTTTACCAACCTTTTATTTCATGCAGTTCTGCTGTAAATATTGGTACTTTATTATCTAGATGTATTTAATTTAAAGTGTACATTTTATAATAAAAGTACAACAGTAGAAAAAAAAACTTTAAAAATAACTGGACTTTTCCAATAACAGTCTGAGATTGCAATCAGATCAGCATTTTGCCAGCTTGAAAATTTCCAGGTTAAAGGTCTTAAAAGGGAGAGAAACTGGTTCTTCTAATTAGCACATTTCAACATCCTGCCCTGCCTCATTCCTTGCTAATCTGTTGGCCTCTTTTGTTGACAGTGCAGTTGTAACTGAGTGAAGCAGAGCATGGTGAGGCAGGACTCATTTTACACTGTAACGGTCTTGTCATTACCGGGCGGAGACGGCTGCGTGGGCCGGCCTGTTTGGGTCCTCACCATTTGAAAGCCAGAGAATATAGCAGATGCACTGGGTGGACAGACGGTGTACACCATGAGAAATGAGCGTATGGGTGTATTCCAGATGGTCTACACTCGCTTAACAACCAGTACACCTACTTTGACCTTACTGGCATGGTAAATGCTGATATAACATGATTCTTTATTATGAATAATCCCTGTGGATTTAACATGACTTTTGACTTATGAGTTTTGAAAGAATAGAAACCCTACTCCAAGAGAAGAGTACTTTTTACATTAAAGAAAAAGTAAACATAGTATATATTGTTAGTAGTAGCTACTAGCTCTTTTAGTGGCTTTGACCTGGATAAAGAAAGGGGTTAAGACAAATTCACAATTCATTATCAATAGAGAAAAGTTCAGGGACTGCATTATCACTTACAGAACTGACACACTTACTAGAACATTATGGGTCAGGGTTCTTTTCTTTTTGCATGTATAGAGAAATTTCTAGAAACAATAATGATAATAATACTTTAGAAAGGACAAATAGGCCTACAAAGATTATTATTTTGAATATTTATTTACATGTGAAGAAGGCCTAAAAACCTGGAAGTTAATGTGCTTTAAATATATATTTTATAAAATATATTTTTACATATTTGTTGAAACGGTCAACAAATATGACATGTTGTGAGTGTGTAGTTCTGTAATTAGCATTGTGGGAAGTCAGAGGAACTTGAGTTTTTTTCCGATTATCTGTCTCCTATTATACTGTCATGAAATGGTGACAGTTTTAACAAATATGGAAAAAAAAAACATGCTTTTGAAAAAGTTACAAACTGCAGC
>CAEFZY010044766.1:0-27616 GCA_903066815.1 Brachyrhaphis roseni
GTCAGGCTCTGGGGATCTGTGAGATATTCAGCAGAGACAGGGGCAAAAGGTTAATAAACACACACACACGCACACACACCCCCACACACAATAATGTTATTATTATATAATGTTATGGTAGTATGTGTGTATATATAACACAACAATCCATAGGACAAAATTTAATTGTGCATAATATATATATATAGCATGCACAATTAAATTTTGTCCCGCCAACATATTCTCTCATCTAAGCATTACATTTTATTTATGGGCAACAGAGTAATAGGGCAGAATCCTGATTACTTTTAAATGTTGTTTGACAGAAAAAAATAAGTGATTTGAAAGAAAAAGAAGCATTTATAAAAACTTTTTGGCCAAGCTGGTGACTTTACACACACCCCATATGGGACTATCCATTATTAACAAGCTACAGGCGAGATGCATTTACTGATGTTAAAAAATATCTGGTTTTTAAGGTTCCACTGGACCCTACTGGCTAGAAAAACACAACAATCCATAAAAAAAAAAAGATAAGCAAATAGTATTTCTTAGAGTCCTACTCTTCTAGCCAATAAGGCAACAACGGTTTTATGGCTTTGTGGCACCTCCAACAGATTTTGCAACAGCAAAATTAAATCTTGAAAGTAACTTAAATCCTTATGTATGAAAGTTTTAGGTTGAAGGGTTTGTGAATTAGCGAGGCTGGACAGCGAACAAAAGGCGCACTCCGAGACGGGGCTTTGGGCATATGAGGGAGGCAGTCGGAGACAGCGCACTTAATGGAAGTGACAGTCAGCAGATACGCACCAGTCCGCTCAATCCGCAATTGCTCCCACCGCCTTCTCCGGCAGCCAGGAAAAGAAAAGAAAAAAAAAAAACCCCCATCCCATCTACTGATTACATACAATGCATCCCACCATACTGAGAGAGAGGATAGGGAGGTGGAGCAGGGAGAGTGAATAGACAGAATGTTGCCCGGACCTTCTCTCAGATAGTGTGGTTATCAGTAAGAGAAAGAGAGAGAGAAACAAAAAGGAAGTTTACTGGCGTTGTTTTATCTGGTAGGGCATTAAACCAAGAGGCACACAGGGGACGTGACTGCCAGAGTAAAGAAAAAGACCATTCAGAGGAAAGGAAAGAGAAACTGTCCAAAGTCAGAGAGCCTTTAGATGTATCCTATCTCACCAAGTCAGAAACACGCATGCACCAGCATACATGCACAGTTTACCCTTGGCTCAAAGTCATCCCTGGTTCATGGTCACTGGCTTTGATAGGAGTCCGAGCCCTGGAACAAGCTGCTAACGACCCAGAAAGCTCCTCATCGGGCGACGGGTGCAGCTTGATATGCAGCTGGAGAACGGAAACTCATAGTGGCCTCAGATAAAACACTCAAAGAGGGATAAAAACAGAACAGTAAGTAAGAGAACTATTAAGACTGAAGCAAAAATTAGAAGAGATGGAAGGGGAGGCCGCATGGCAGCTGGGGGTAAATCCGTACTCCTGTGTGCCGTCCTTGACCCCGTCAGAAGAGACCGAGGCATGCAGTGAAAAAGATTGTTGGCCTCAAAACCCGCCAGGTGTGGGTTGGAGAGGGATGAGAGGCATGTCGATGAGGCTACCCCTCCCAACCCCAGCGAAGCAAGCACAGCAGCCTGATACCCTGCTGGATCCAGCTAAATCAGCGAACTTAGCCAGTGACCTCTCCACAGGCTCTATACCTTTTAATGAGTTCTCTGTCTTTGATTTGCCTTAGCGCTAGAAGCGGGAGACAGATCATGCATAAGCCTCGTCACACACACATCAGAATTACTTCACAGCTACATGTGTCCATCCACGACTTTCAAAGTTGGAGTAAAAAAAAGAAAGAAAAAAAAAAAGCGGGACATATACAGTCGAAATAATCAACACACTGAAATCCAGAGTGACCAAGAACTCTCATGCGTGCATACACAGGCACAGGGAATGTGTACCAACAGCGATGGACTCAACAACTGCCTGCGAACTAGCTGAAGTCAACTAATCAGTTCACACAAGGACAGAAAAAGCCACACTGGCATAAGCCGAGCAGAGCTCAAGGAGACAACACCCACCTTGTTAAGAGAAGGCCAGAGTAAGTGCAGGTGAGATTGGATCCAGACATGCTTGCTCACAGATAGAATTGAATTATTGATCAGCCAACAGATTGTGTTATGAGAAATTCATGGATCCACGTCTTGACCGCCCAGTTCCCCCAGGCTCGGAGGCTGTGTCTGGAATCTCTATCCATGTATATATTCTGTGTTTGTCCACATGGCTGTAGCCAGGGGAAGCAGTCTGCCCCGGTCAATGTCCGAATTATTTCCAGAGGCCAGAATGAGCTCACACTTAGATGACTTGGAGTAAACCATGAATTGATCAGGCCGACCGAGGTGATTCATTCAGAAGGAAGGCCTCAGTCTCACTCAACCGTAACGGAGCAGCTTTAACTACTCACAAATAGTTCCTTCTTCCTGAGCACTCAGGCAACAGCACAACCTTCAGCTCCTAATTCCACCAAAAGAAATGGAAGAAGCATGATTTTGGAGCTGCATTTGAGTCTGCTGCTGCTGATAATGCAAACACACACACACACACACACACACAAAAAAAAAAAAAGTCAGCTAAGCGAGTACTCTGGTATTCACAGCATCACCAGACTGAAGTAGGGCTGTGTTTCTCACAGGGGTGCTGCATCTAAAACCTGGCACTCCTTCCTAACCTTTCAACAATTACTAAATCCTGGACAGGATGACAAAACAGGACAGTGTGACCAATTCTTTCCTGAACCGTGTCATGTGGGCCTTTGAACCCACAAACATGTGACTAATACTGGCTTCTCAATACCAGCACTCAAAAATGTTTGAGCACCTAAACTCAAAAACATACACTGGTTTTACAAAATTTACACAAATTTTAGCACAAAAATAAATAGGATGATCAAATTTATTTTAAAGTAAGAAAATAATTATTTTTTAATTCAGTAGGATATTGATTATTGCAAATTAAATAGGTGCTCGGTAGTTTTTATTTTAGTCTTAATACATAAAGCAAAGTGCAAATATAATAATTGCTAAATGTAGTCAAGTGTATTCAAGTATAACAAACTCATAACAGAAGATGGGGGAGCAATGTGCTTCTCAGCTAACAAACATTTTGCTACACTGCCACATTTCTTCACATAAAAAAGACATTAAATCTTATTGTTCTTAAAAGCCTAAACAGACTAATGTTTACTGACCACAGTATAAAAATCTTGGTTAGAGAAACAAAACTAAATCACCCTGTCCCATTGAAGCTTGGATTTAGCAATCCATGCTCACTTTAATTAGGATCTCCTTAAAGTGATGTAAAGGTTGAGGTGGCGCTATTGCGTCACGTTTGTCTAGGCTATCCAATAGAAGCTCGCTGGATTGATCTCAGGGAATTCTGGATAATAAGTCAACACCTCAAACCACTCCAGAACCATTTCTGGCACATGGCAGAGTCATTATGCCACTCAAAGAGACCAAAACCATGTGGGGCAGATGATAAGCAAACTGAAATGTGCTGTGTTGCTGCAAGTTTCTCTCAGAACCTACCAGACCAACAGTCGCCCATCAATTGGATCAGAACCACATGGCCCAGCCTTCACTCGTTTGCGTATTCCTCAAACACTTTTGAAAAGATCAATCTCGGCTGTATGATGTTTTTATGAAGTAAGCACTTTGAACCACCTTATTGCTGAAATGTGCTACACAAATAAACTTGACTTGAAGACCATAGAATATTTGTGGGTTAGCCATTCCTCCTTCTAACCACATTCATTTCAATTGCAAAATGTTCACCTGCTGCTGCCAAACAAGACCCCACTCACTAACAGGTACCATGACGTTGTAATCTGCTGTGCTTCACACCACCTGTCATAATGTTGTGCTGATCAGTGCATGACCAGGTCTTAGCAAAAGTGCACTGCTTTAACCTAGTCTAATCAGATTTCCTACAGAGGAAGAAAATACACTTTATGCACAGAATTAGACTATATTTAATAATCTCACCGGTTTTCAGTAATTAGGATTTTCTTTGTTTACATCTTCTGTGGAGAACAGATGTGTGGTTTTAGCTTGCTGCTCAAGGGGGATAATGTTTTGTTTTCAAGTCGGAAGGTGGAGAGATGCATAGAAACCTACTGGGAACAAGATGTGACTTAGTTTTTTTCCATTACCCAAAAGAGGCAAGTGACTCTGTATTACTAATTAAACAACAGACACAGAGGAATGTGTGATGAATTCCTGACAGCAGACAAAGACAGGGACTTGAGATGAAGTAGAGCAGAACCTGGTTAAACATAAAAAAAAAAAAGCTGGCTAAGGTAAAAGCACAGACACCTTAGTGTAAGTGTACTGTTGATCTCAACAAGAACAACAACAAAGAGACCTTAATGGAGGTCTAGAGTGCAAGATAAATGGCTATCGGGATCTGGTTGGAACACCAATTGGCACCAGTCAACAAGTAAACAAGCTAAAGTGAACATGCTGTCTAACATCCCTGGGTTTGCTACAGTCTGTTATTAAGCTGCTGCACACTGCACACTTGTCTATATCCATTTGAAAGAGGATGAGGGTAGATGGGGGGGGGAAATGTCTCCTGGTGAGACTTGTGCGTGATTTGGGGATGCAATTGGCAGAATGTATTCCGTAAACAATGGAACAGCAACTTGTTTTCAAAGGAACCACTAGAGAGAAGGCATCAGGCTATTTGCTGTGTGGCACAAAAAAGAGAGAGACAGAACAAGACAAAGTCTTGGAAATAAGGTTCTGTAACCCCAGCAGCACATCCACTATGCCTAATGACTGTAATTAAAGAGTTGGGCTTCAAAGAAGGACGTGACGTGGGTTCGGCTCACACGAGAAGCAGGATAGACGTAGTCGCACCAGATTGAAGTGACCACAAGGCTGAGTTTTAAAAACTAACAGGCGGAACATATCCAAGACTGAGTGGTTGGCTAGCATGTGTTATGAGAGCTTGTAAATATTTAGGCATTCCTACAAGGGCATGTGGCTGCAACTCTGATGTCATTTCTCCCAAGACTACCATTTGCTTTAGTTGGAGACTGAACAGCCACGGCAGTGCAACTGTAAACAGATCTGTGAAAAAGGGGAACAGTTGGAAACAATGTGCTGCAGGGTAAAAATAAAGTACACTAAACAAGTCTGAATAATAACCTTTGCAAATCAGACCATTTAGAAGAAAAGCAGAAGAAGAAAAAACAGATTCTGTGTCTAGATAATATGCAGTCACCACCGGAAACAGCGAACGAGCTTCCTTTTTCCAGCTAAAAGAAGTTGAGAGGGGGAAACAAAACTGGGTAGCTTTAAGGCTGCTACTAAGATGAGTCAGTGAGGAATAATGCATGTCGTTATGGCTGCATGAATAGAGTAGTGAGGCTACAGGGCAAGTGCGGACACCTAAGACATAGAGCAATGATGACACCTCCACAGATCTACATTTCAGTAGACAGCCTCACGCTCCAGGCAGGTTCAGAACGCCAGGAAAGATGTCTACCTAGAGCACAGACACACTGAGTAAGAAGAATAGTTTAGAAAAAAAAGTAATGGAGCAAAAGAGGAAAGTCTCATACAGAAAAACCTGGTGAATTCTGCATTGGCGATGTTACAGGGAAGTTCTAGACATAAATTTGTTTGGATACTTCCACCCTTTAGCACAAGGCTCATGGTTGGCTGATAACACCAACAGTACTTTGAATTTTTTCCCGTTTTTGATGAGTTACAACCACCAATACCATGCTTTTTCAAATAGACCAACAACAAAAAAAAGAGCATGACAGAAATAGAATGAAAAGGAAAACATTTTTCCCCATCTTTACAAATTCTTTAATCTCAAAAAGTCAGGCAGACATTTCTACTAAGCCCTTTTTACTCTGATACTCCTGAATAAAATTCAGTAGAACCCACAGAAAGACTTGTGATAAATCTGGGGGAATCTTGTGTTGACATCAACTCCTCTAATCTGCCTGCGATGGCAAAGTGGCAAAAAGAAAGCAATACGAAGTCTCATCTGCAGTTTGCCACAAGCAGTGCATTATCTAATGGACATGTTTTCTTCAGCAGGGACATAAAACAGATAATGGACAGATAGACCGAATACATGGAAGTCATGCAAGGGGCTGCAAAGGACCTCAGACTGGAGCAGATGTTCAGGTCAGTGACCTTAAAACAATCAGAACTATAACAGAATAGTTTTTTAAAGGTATATTCATATAGAATGGCACTCTCACCATCCAGTCTGCTTGACTTTCTGGAGTAACTTTGCAAAGAAGAAGCGCTAAAGTTTGAACTGTGAAGCTTGTAGACTTGCAGCTGTAGTTACAGTTGTGGTTTTAAAAAGTTTAGATTCCAGAGAACTGAACATATGCATTCCATATATATATATATTTTTTATTTGTTAAAATTTTTAAAACCTGTATCCTTCCCCTTCTATTGAGAATGATGCACAACCTCGTCCTGGTTTAAAAAGATCTCAATATAAACAATGAAATGTGTAATTCTATTATGTCAAGGAGTACCAGTTCTTTTGCATTCCACTGCAAATAATGCTGCTCTTTATTATCATTAAACTACAACTATATACACTCCAACAGCGCTCTTAACCCACCGGCATGCCCCAACACGTCAAGGTCAACGCAGAGGTAAAATACCTGACTCACTCTAATACCTGCTATAAATCTGCACAGCAAAATGAAATGCGCAATGAAATATGACAAAGCTGGCCTCCGCACAGGCCACTTTTCGCTGTTTTGGTGCATTTTTATTTATATTTATGCTTGCATTGTACTCGACTTTGTTCTGCTGAATCACTCTCCGGCTGCTCCCAGGAGCCAATTTCTCCATGGGGATCAATAAAAAGAGATTCCCTTAAAAAATTATTGCAAAGTCTAGTTAATTTTTTGCGACCGACGGGTCACTGGCAAAATGTCAGTCTCTGAGGTTGAGGCTATTTCTTAGGCAGTATTATTACTGCTGCTGAGACTGCAGCCACAGTAAAACGGTCTGTCAGTTTACAGATGAGAAGCAACAGAGCCAGTGGCATTTAACTAGATTCTCAGCAACTTTAACAATGGCTGTATGAACAGAATTTAATGGGTCCCTCTTGGATCATAGGCTAGCGAAAGGCCACTATACCCACCTCATTTAACAGAGACAAGGACATGATAGTGGAAAAAAAATCCTCATACTATTTCATTATAAAATGTAATAAAGCATAACCTTGTCTATATACTCTATTATCCCAGCTTGATAATAAAAGGATGTAGATTTACTTCAGGGAAAGACGAGATTTACCAAACAGCCTGGATTTGTGTAAAGTGCAGCTAACAGTGCTATGCTTAGAAACCCTGTGTTATCTTGTCTATATTAGTATTCATTATTAGGTCCTATTGAGATGCATGGCAGAAAGGTCTGGAGACTTCATGTTTTGCACAAATAAGCGCAAGTAAGTGGAACAAAACATTTTTTTGCAGCCTTGGCAAACTTCACAATCTGACTGAAATGACTAAGGGACAGACATCCAACCTGCAACAGTGCTGCCCGCCTCCCCCATGACCACTTCCACCTGCCAGCAGGTTTCAGTGCATGCCAGAAATAATAAGGACAGCATATGGTCTCATGATTCAAAGCTGCTGATGCTTTTCTACAGCTCGGGTCAGCAAAATTACTGTTTTACCCAGTTTTATTTTAAATCAATTACTACCGTTGTATATTTAATTTTGATTGTGTTATGGAAGTTTTACTAGGATATTTCAGCAAAAATTTAAAAAATAAAAATACTTTCAAAAATCCAGATTTTTGCCAAAAAAGAAATAGCTACGTGATTCCAATATTAGTTTTATGTTTAAATATTGGAAACATAAAAATTCCTAAACTTATAGATTTAAAAGCTACAATTTCCCTCTCTTCCATGCAGAAAATGCATGGCAAGGAAAAGCACACAAGATGAATCGTTCATGCTAAGGACCACACAGGGGACTGCACTGCACAGTGTAATATCCATGCCATTAGTACCATCAGTCAATAAAATTGAATACTAGCAATCTAAAAAAATTCTAATTTAGTCAGAATGTGGACAATTACAAACTGAAGTTCTGAACTGATCATCCAAGCCTGTCAAAAATAGCATGACGTCTACAGCTATACATGGAGTATAAATAAAATGACACTAAATATAAAATTCTGTTTCGGGTGTATATTTTTTCATTTGAAATTAAAACCTTAGACAATCATGACAAGAGGACAAAAGAAGTGTCTCAATTCTATAAGGTAATATTGATCTGCATTGGTTAATTTTATTATAAAGATATGCCAATCACTTAGCCAAAACCTACAAATACCTTTTATTTTCTCTTAACCAGCTCTGCCTTGGGAAAGGAAGGTCAAATACTAAAATAATATTAACAAAGAAGCTGTTATAATGTATTAAAAGCATTAAAACTAAGATTCACTGTATATGACAAAATAGTCAGTCTATATGAAAGACCTGAGCCAATAGAAAAAACCTTGATGCATTTTTTAATACAAAAAAATACAAACAAAGGAAAACAAACAAAAAAAATGCTTTGATGCATAAATGAAGATGGTAATAATTCATTCTGTCAGATTTTAAACATTCTGCAACATTTTTCTTCTCTTTTATGTGTTTGAATCCTTAGAATCTGAATTGGAGAAAACTAAAAATCGACAGCAGTCACTAATTTGTAGCACCACTAATTTTATTGTGCAAGCCTGCTCTCAAAATCTTGGACAAGACATCCCCGTCTCTCTTCCGCAGTTTGTCATGTTATCGTATCTCTTTGCTATCTGACATTGTGACCTTCGTCTCCAGCTGCTGCCACTGAACTGACCCCTCCATGCATCTGTCACTTACCATTTCTGGCTGAGCCTCATTTTCAGTGGTTCATAATTAATCACCAAGTGTACATGAGAAGAAAAAAAAAAGAGAGAAAAAGCAACAGAGGGCCAACAGTCGACAGCCACTAGCCTATTAACATCAACCAGCTGGACATCATATTAGCTGTAAAGCAGAGGTGATAATTAAAAATGATCTTGGCGGGAGTAAATTGGTCAGTTTGGAGGATTAACTGTGAAATGACTCACATGAATGAAAATGAATTGCATCCTCTGGTGCCATTGCTGGTATTAAATGCCACTCAGTGTGGAGAAACCCTTAGTTGAAGACTTAAAAAGTGCGGTGATAAAGCATTACAGGTGGAATAAGTAGCTCTACACCATTTCCATTATTCTGCAGTGAGTGTAAGCCTAAGTCCATTTCAGCCCCAAAGCCTTCTGAGGCAGATGTATCAGCAAGCAGCCAAATCCTTCACAGGCACCCTCAATTTGCACAGAAATGAAGCGGCGACTCATTTTCAGTATGTTTCAGTTTGGGAGATCTGAACCATCTTCTCATCCTAAGCAAAGAGAGGGTGACTAAAACATCGCCTGCCACATTAGAACCGACTTTCCTCTGAAGTGTTTAAGCAGGTAGTGTTTTGATAGCGAATCACACTAGGCTTAATTATAAAAGCAACAGATAAATTAACTTTCTGCTCTTGTCTTTTCTGGAATCGAAACAAGAAACCGTCTCCGTCTAGGGGAAACGAGGTGATCTGAACAGGGTTGTATTTGCAGAGGAGGTTTCATTTAAACCCATCTGTGGCAGCAGGCAAAATGGCTTACTGTGTGTGAAATGTTGCTTATGGCCTGAGTTGGTGGGCTGGATGACATGCCTCCAGTAAACAGGCACCATCAAAAGCCAGTGTCTGTTTCAGCCAAAGGAAAGTGGCTCAGAGGAGGCGGACTGAGGCAAATGCTTGTTTACTGTTTCTATCATTGGGTTTCAGTCTTCACTGCTGGCGAAGGTCCATACTGTTGTTTACAAAGAGTCCTTCTCACAGCCATGACAATGACTGATGCACCAAACAACTGGCCAAAGACCCAAATCGGACAATTTTCCTTTTAATGATTGGTGATTGAGCCAGGTCAGACGTCAAGAAAAGGAAAACTCTGCATCAGCCACAAACAGCCTAACTGGAAAGTCTCTAAGATCATTTTGTCATAAACACACCAAACAAACGCTCCTGTTCAGTCTTTCGTTTTGAAGAAGTTTGTTTTTCCCCCCTCACAGAACTCCTGTAAAACATCCTGACCCACAGCTCTTCAACTAAGCAATTAAGGCAGCTCTTGCCCCAGGTGATTCATTTGGCTTTTTCAGAAAGGTATTTTCAAGATTCATTATGTTTCTTTTACTTATGCTCCAATAGAGGAAGGGGGAGTAACTATAGCTCAAAGGTGGGGAAAAGGGAAGCAAGAAAAACCACCGTGAGTTGGCAACTATGATGGGTTGACTGAGCTTTGCGGTTGCTGGTGGACATGGGGATCAAACAGCTTGAATTGCTAAAGTGCCAAGGTCGTTTTAGCAGCAAAAGTAAAACACATTGAGCTGCATTTGACCCTTCAGCTGCAAAGGCTACTGGACCTTAAAGTGAACTTCATCTGCTGCTGATGTTTGACGTTGCAAAGAAGTGCCAGGCTCTTCTGTCACAAAGCCAAATTCCCAGCCTGACGCTAGGGGACTTGAGATGAGAATTAACACAATCACAACTCCTAGATCTGTCGTACATCTGCTTTGTTTACTCTGATCTCAAATGCATGAGAGGACAGGAAACGTGCTGAGTGGAAAGGGTAGCGTGTGTTTAGTTGTGTGAAGTGCATACATCACATCAGAATGAGAGGCAGCTGTAAAAAAAAAAAAACAAAAAACAAACAAAAACCATAAGGGACAGTTCAGGACAAGGCCTTCATTTCCAAGGGCAAGGGTGGCAGCAGTAAAACCCAGTGGAGATAAGATCAGAAATCCACCTCAGCGTGGCGCCTCCTTCACCACCGGATAATCCTTAAACATGAAAAGACGGGTCTATCTCCAATTTAAAGGAAATCTTAATTCCCCCCATCTTTCAGCAGCCTAATGTCAGGCTGACACACCCTTCAAGCATCTGCCCACACTCCCCTGAAAGCAATGTGTACATAAGGAAAGCAAGAGGAACAAGGTAGCACACATGCACATTCAGTTTGCACCACACCTGTTTTATGCTCAGTAAATGTAAAAGGTCTACTCTACAGAGGGGAGAATTACCAAACAATATCGTGAATTAGATACAAAAAGGTAAAGCAATGCAGTAATAATTTAGATTATAATGACTAGAAAGGACCATAAAGGGAGGCTTATTTAGCAGTTGAAAAAGAACCAGCGGCACTCAACAATGATGGAAACGCTTGTCATGTCTCTGCTTGTCCAGTGCTTTGTTCCTGCCTGTGTGCAATGGACAGGAGAGAAGGGATTGCTTGTTGTTTATGAGGATTAAGGCTTTATTTTCCAAATGAAAATGACAGGAGTCTGTAATCCATGGCAAAGGAAACAAAAGAGACAGTGGATGAGTATGAATTCATCTGACCTCAAAAAAATGCTACCAAGTCCCAGAATAGGCCACAGGCATTCAGGAGACAGTTTACACTCTGTGAAAAAGCAGAGACGAAAGAATTCAAAACTTTAGCCCTCTCCAAATCCCGTAAGATCTGAGCAACCTTTGATGTATAGTAAAGAAATAAAATAAAATACATCAGTTCATAAGTAGTCCAAAGGCAGTTACAGTACCTTGAGAAAAAAGTCTTTATACCCCCTGGAACAGTTTACATTTTGCTCATATTACAACCACAATCTTCAACGCAGAGTAGCATTTAATAATCAAGTGTAAGGAATATTATACATGGCTTCCAAATTATTCACAATAAAACTTGAACAGTATGATGTGATCTGCACTGAGCCCTCTTTACTCAGACTTCCTAAATAAAATTGAACATAACTGAATGCCCCTAATTTTTTTTTTTAAATCATCTTATGTCATAAGTACAGTCCAGTGTCTCACATAATCAGTATAAATACAGCTGTTCTGTGAATCCAAAGAGGTTTGTAACAGAATATTGGTTTGCAAACAGTATCATCTGAAATAAAAAAGGAGTGTGGCAAATCTGCAAACCTTCCTAGAACTGACCTCTCTCTCTCTCTCTCTATAGCATACTGATAGGTCAAACATGGTAACTCTAAAGGAGCTGCAGAGACCCAATGCTAAAGCAGGACAATCTGTTGATATGACAACTACGCATTAGTTCTGCTCTCCACAAATCTGGGCTTTTTTAAAGAGTGGCAATACAGAATCTGTGTCAAGAGATAATTGCAATTTGCAGACCTTATCTGACTGACCATGAGATGCTTTGCAAGAAAAAAATGGGCAAAAGACACAATGTTGCTTCAAAATAAAGCAACATTCTTCTTTGATCTTTAATATTACATCCCACTAAAATATAAAAATACAGCAAATCTGAAAATGTACACCTGGCATGAGAACTTTTGTAAGCTACTCAATGCTACATTTCACCTGAAAGTTTAATTCTAGATCCAGCAGCCTTTTACCCAAAGGGAGAGAGGTTGAAGGCGAAGAAAACTCAGAAATGCTCGATTTGTTTTCCTGTTTCCCTTGCATTAAAAGGGTATGAGTCTGTGCTTTGGGAATTGTTTTGCAGACTCCTGAAACCCCTTGCATGACCTGAATGAGAAACGTCTCCCATTCCCCTGTCCTGAAAAGAGCATCTATGATGAAGCAGTGTGGTACGCCCGTCTTCTTCACCCTTGTGGGGAAGCAGGAGAAAACATTTATCACACTCTCCTCTGCACAGATAAGGTGTCTCTATTTATTCAGAGCAGATGAGATAAACACTGAATGAAGCATTGTGGGGCACGGCGAAAGAGAAAGACACACTAAACAGAGGCAGGGAGGAGAGAGAGGGGGTTACTTTTTAAAACTGCTTGCGTTCATCTCTGTGTGACCAGATGGCATCTCTCCCGGTGCAGGGAAGAAACTGGAGGCTGACCCCCTGCTCGAACCCCCTTCCAGACACCAGCAGCCACCTTTCCGGCTTCCACACAACCCCTTCCTGCGCTAATCCATTCCCACTATGAGACTGTTTGCATGAAGTTATTTAATTGGAATAACCTCCAGGAGGTAGATCACCCCACGTACAGTAGGCATGTCTAGAGGATCAGAGGTGTAGATGATGATAAAAAAAAAGATGATTTAAACAGGGCAACAAGGCAGTACAGTGGTTTTCTGAGGGCTGCACCAGGGACTGAAAGATACAGACTGGCAAGAAAAGCATTTGAGATTCAACAGGGACATCAATAGTGCCTCTGTTCCCTTGTACTCCACAAGAGAGACAAGACAGAGCGGATACAGAGTAAGGAGAAAAAGCAAACATGAGGCATGGCTCTCTACTACGTCTGTGCTCCCGGATGCTGATGTACGGCTCGCCTGTCCAGAGGTGAGGAACGCGGCTCACATGCCCATTTCTCACCGAAATTGCAGATCGCGCAGGGACAGATGGCCCCTTGTGAGGTGACTGGGCAGATGCCGTGGCTGTGGTGCATCTGACGTTAAATGAATGGTTTTAGGGAAGCACATGTCTTCTGGGACCTTTATTCCCTCTCCTTGTACCATCAATCAGCTGTTGAGTCTGAGAACAGTCAAACAAGTTTTCACCCAGACAGTCATGAGTGCAACTGTGAAGAACTACAATGACACAGCTCATTACTAGTGCACAAAAGGACTTTTTTAAAAAAAAATATTTAGGTATGCAGCACAGCGTTACTGGTGCGTTTCATGGTAAGCATGGCATTCTAGTTGGGAACAAGGCATGCTTGTTTTCACAAGGTTTTTTGCCTTCATCAAACAGACTATTGCCTGTAGGATTTGAGTCCTGAAGGGATGATAGTCATATTGCCTATTTAGTTGTTTCACACTTACAGTTTTAGTCTTTTCATACCTCAGTTTTCAACAGCATATGGGTATATCTAATTTGTAAGACCCCAGGACTGTTTTATACACTCTTTGACAACTGGTGATTGCTCGTAAATCTCTATAATCTGTTTATAATCAACAGGACAGAACTGTAGTTATTTGACTATGATGGATACTATACATCAGCAGAGGGTAATTTTAGTTTGCTCAGGGGTCGTACTCTCGTATTTCATAAGGTCTAAAACGGCACTGGAAGCACAACCAGTGACCTGATCAAAGACCTTCCTGATGTAAGCAGTAGACTGGAAAACAATCTTGAAAATGTTTTATTGGCTTTCTACATTCTATTTTGTCTGCAAATTCATCAGAACAACATTCACTGAACTTATTTAACCCTGGGTACATTACACAATATAGTCCTGTCTGCAGACTCTTGGTGCAGCATATGTCCTCAGAGAGCTATTGGCGACTTCAACCTTTTTGTCAAGACGTTTCTGATCTGAGGGCTGGAATTTATCCTCTGAATGTGAGTGTATCTGCAACTTTTTGTTTTTTAAACCCTTACCCACAGCTGCCTCAAAACAGTGATTTTGGCTGACCTCACAGCTGACAAAAGCTGACAAAGAATCCACAAGACTCAATAAACAAACTGATGTACTTTTAAAACTTTTGCAACACGGACCAAAGCTGTCAATTGAAAGAGAGCATTTGGGGTAGACTCTGGGGACTGACAGCGAAGATGACAATGGATGCAATATAGTTGTAAGAATGCATTAATGTTATTATAGCCAGTAATAATGGTCCTCGAGAAAGGTGGGATTGTTTATTTTTTAATTATGTTGAAATAGTTAATATCTTCAGAAACTAACATGCATTTAATTTCATTATAGGAGACAGTTGAGTACTTGTGAATATTTATTTCCCCCAAAAAATAGAAACAACACTACTAATAGTAAGAAGTAATTGATACGGAATTATCAAGAACATGGTTTGTACACTGGTACGAAACAGCAAAGGGGCGAACTGATCCGAAGCCACTTTTGAGACAGGACTAAAGCGGAGTCATTGAAGTGTAACGACATTCCTGGGTTTCCCTGTCTCCTAACGCAAACTGGGATTAAATGTGTTCACGCTCACTTAACAGAGACAGAATTTCATACAAAGTCAAAAGGGGATGAAAACAACAGCACTGGCGAGCTTTTCTCGGAACTCACCTTGAAGGTGAAAGAGCGGAGTAGTTCCACAAACGTAAACTGTCCAGAGAGCCAACCGAAGAATCCCTCTAACGAAATCTGGCCACTTTTATTTAGAGAAATGTCCGTAAAGAAGTTTTACATCTCGTCTCGCGTCCTGTGAGTGGGTCTGGGGGGGAAAAAGGCACTATTCCGCTGGAAGGGAGGGGGGAAAAAAGAGTAGCCAAAACCTGGGTCACGCTGTTTGACCGAACAGTCGCTGCTGTTTGGAGACGGCGCGGTCAACTCCTCAACAAAAGAGTCTCCGGTTGGAATAAGGACTTTCTCCACGCCCAGGTGCAGAGTCACATGGTAATTTCCAGGTATGCGCGCGCGTGCCTCTGACCAGAGCCTAGAGGCACCGTTCGCAGTGGCGGCAACACACCTGTGGGATGTGACTCTCACGCACTCGTCCTGACCCTCATCGCGTTCTGGAGCCCCGGAGGTTTGCGTACAAAACGGAGGGAGGACGAGGAGGAAGCCAAGCGGACAGGCTGGTTGGGAGGGTTGGAGAGAAGCGCGCGCAAGGGGGAGAACAGACGACAGCGGGAAAGAAGTATCCCCCTCTCCCTTACTCCGATGCACGCTGAAGGCGAAGCCGCTGTGTGCGGAGGAAACAAGGAGAAGGCTACAAGTTGTGTCTCCTGCTCGCCGACACACACGCACATAGAAAATGCTTCCGCGGGTAGGGAAAGGCAGCGGTACGGAGGCAGGCAAGCCCCTCGCTGTGGCTCCCAAAGTGTTGCACCGGATTCAGCTTTCTGTGGGGGCGTTTCCAGGTCACTTCAAGCAATAAAGCCCAGTATTCATGATGAAAAGTAATAGCTTTTACTTAACCTCCACAATTCAGCTGGCGGTGCCAGTGTCCGGTACGCTGTTGTATAATTTTTCTCAAATCAGTGTGAAAGCTTTATGAAGTTAGAAAAAAAACGAATAAAAAATGCGAACGATATTCACGACAAATATCTGGTGTGACAAATTAAAACTGTTAATCTATATGTTTTGGACAAACCTTGTTTGAATCCGATAGAAACTGAACCTTAACCCTTTACTGTGTGTACAGTGGACGAGCAAGCTCAATTTACAATCTATGTTATACTGGGTGTTGTCCTTTTGGGTTTTTTCCTGACCAGAAGCTCCTTTATACACGTTCAGAAGTCTTGTCTGTTCGGAATAGATTATTTTAGGTTATTTAGAGTCATAGTGGCACATTTGGGTACACCTGGAGTCCTTTTTATTTTTGTATGTCCTCAAATAATCCTAAATATTTTTTCCATTGTGATCTAAGCAACTTCAAACGCGCTTGGTAACGTGGTTTTTTTTTTTTTTTTCAATACACTATGATTGTGCATCTATGTCATATCTATGTTCAGCTCAATAGTGATTGGCTCCAGCTGGATTAACGGTCTTTACGTCACAGTGGGAGTCTGAACGCTACATCAAGCAGCAGGCTTTATATTCGTAAGTTTGCTAAGAAGTCAGTGTAAACATCAACTTCAGTTCAGGTTAACATCTCAAAACATTTCACAAGACAAAAAGTCTACACAAACAAGTCGGTGTTATGTACACATTGCTTTAGAAATTGTTTTATTTATGCACTATATGTATGGGTGAGGTTTTGTGTGTATTTTGTATTCTGAGCTGAACAACCCAATGTTTGAGAAAATTAAAGATTTAAAAGTGCTGCCTTGCAGGTAGTTAAATTTCATTTGAGTAGATAAATCAGAGCTTTGCTTATTACAAACCCTTTCATTTCGCCACTTTGTCCGCTGTTCAGAGGATCTCCAATGAAGTCTTACCAAGTGCAGGGAAATTTGAAAGTTATGTTGATATTGATAAATATATACAGACTGCACAGATTTAAGCATAGCAGTAAATTTTACAATTAGCTGTGTGCATAAACACAAGGCTTTGCAACATAAATCTAAAGAGGTTGAATGAAGTTGAGCTCTCATAACTGTAATTATCCTATGTTTTTTATCCTCATGTCAAAATTTTGGATGCAAAAAAAGAAAAGTTAATGCAGGTATTGGATTGTGCTTATGAAATACTGTTCCACTGACATATTTATTTCCATTCCTCATATTTTGCCTGCAGACAACGTTTTTTGCATAAGCCAAGATTTTATTGACAGCCTGATGACCATTATGTATTTTTGTTCCCATTAGAATACAATAAATTAGTCAAGATTATTATTGGATTGTGGAGTAACAGAGTAAAAGTTCCACATCAGGTCCTTGTGCTACTTTCTCCACTTGCAAGATTGAGGTCGTGACCTCGGATATTTTGCTGCACATGCTTACAGCCTCTAATAACTAGCATAGAAAAATACACTCCAGAGACGGTCTGTGTCTATCCAGTAACAATCTCACGGTACTCTGGGATAATCAACAGGAATCACTCTGGACAGCTTTCTAGTGTGTATTGCTTTGGATGGATATAAACCAGTTGCCAGTGGAGGCTGCTGACAGCGAGGTCTTTCAGCTTTGCAAGGGAAGACATAACGGTTGTCACATGGTGATCTTGTCTGAATCATCCAGCAAGTTTCCATTTTGTTGTTGTGGCAGCAACAGAAGCCTCGGCGTCAGCTCGCTTTAAAACAAACTGACAGTAATGGGAAATTAGCTGTCACTATAAACTATACACATATGTTGTATTTTAGGTGACTGGATGTAATGATGTTAATTGCACTTTTCTTGGTACGTAAACAAGGAAGCATACACACACGCCGCTCTTTCTCCAAATAAATCAGTGCTGGTTAATGACGTTCTGGGGGAAACGATTTGGTTTAAAAATACTTTTCCAAACCAACCCTCTACATTCATTTACATTTCACATAGCCCCGTGTGCCTGTGTCCTCACAAGAGAAGGTTTAGCAGTCTGAATAACGCAAATTATTTGTGTGTGCTCTGTACCTCAACTGCTGAATCGTTAATCAGAAGGAGTAGCTATAATTTTGGAGCTCTTCAGTTTTTATAAGCTGTGTACACTTACCGGGCTTTGAATGAGCCATATGTTCACGTCATTTTTAGTCTGATTTTTCAGAGATTTGTGGCAAACTCAAGCTGCAAAGACCAAAAAGTAGGATTATAGATTGTGTGCTGATGACCACATTTTGATTGTTGCTACTGCTAAAAAAAAACAAACAAAAAAAACAAGGTTCCTTGGTACAAATACCACTGGTGGGATGTGGTAACCTTAGAGTAAATTCTGATACAAACCACACCTAATGGAAAATCAGAACTAAAGAGCAACCAAAATGATAAGTTGTTGAAGTTTGTTTACTTTAAGCAGGAACTAGAAAACAACACAAGCGCCAGTAAAATGTTTACAACAGTAAACAAGGAACCAGAGCTGGTGGCTCATCACTTTACCTCATGTGTTCAAACATGGATTTGGGAATGAAACCAAACTTGAATTTAACTATATTCCACTTGCAAGTAGAAAACCAACGTGAGATGTCAGTATCTTGGATTACTGACAAGTTAAATGCAAACTTAACTTGTCAGTAATTTTTGTAATTTTTTTTCATTACAAAAAATGAAAAAACTTTTCATTTTTTGTAATGAAAAGCTTTGCATTTTCATTACAAAGCTTGCATTGTACTATTTGTAGAAAAAAAAATGTATCCAAACCATTAAAAAAAATTTAAATAACATCTAAGAACTGCAGCTAGCGCACCCACGGTGGCCATATTGGATTTTATCTTTGGCATCCATTTAACTTCGACAGCTGAATTTGGAGAAAATCCTATTTAATGTTTCAACTTGGAACTTGACAGTTGTAATTTCTGAGCGAAAATATAATACAGCTAAGCCTTTCAAAAAATAATTGAACATTTTTAAGTCATACTGTGATAAAGTACAGTGGCAGATATTTCAACCATTTGCTCTATCACCACCATAAACTGTGGTAATGTAGTATATCACTGTGGTGGAACATGTTACAAAGGATTTGAGAACAACAGGATTAAAGCACACTGACTGCAGAATTTTATGAACGATTTTCCCCAATTAAAGTCATTTCTTTTTCATAATAGTAAAAACTATTTGAAAGCACCGTGAGCTTTCAAACTGTGACGTGTCTTAGTGCGGGGCTCAGTGTGAGATTTTTGAGTGATTTATTGGCGTGTAAATGGGTAATAAAAAGCTTGAGGACGGAGGGGACGTGCTAATTACCGGGCTGAGTGGCAAACTAACTTCTATCACCAGTAATAGCTAAAAACTGTTATTTCTTTTAATGTATATGTTCAAACACTATCATAGGTTGTGTGTTAAAAGGGACTTTAGCAACCAAGCTACTGACAGTTTACCACTACAGTTACTGCTGTGGTTTACGTGTGCAGCAGCCATGTTGCAGTTTGATTTTGGGATTGATGAGAAACCAAAAATTTGTACTTAACAGGACTTCCTGTCCAGTGTTTTACCTTGAAAGACAAAAAAATGTAAGTTCTAAGTAGAAATTAAATCCATCCCCAGCAACACAAGAAATGGGAAAAATGACAAGTCATGCCGTGTTTCCAGTTTAACATACCTGCCTGAATGTTAGTGTAATGAAACCTCTGCATTTAGCGAGGCAGTACTTGCAGAAAAGGCTTGAGAATAACTGTCTTAAAGGGCACCCGCTCTGTAGGATTATCTGAATGATTTTCCTTGATTAGAGTATTTTTCTCATAATGTCAAAAAAAAATTAATAAAAAATGGCTCTTTGAGTTTTCCAACTGTGGCAAGTCTTAGTGCGTGGCTCAGTGTCAGATTTTCTGAGTGATTTATGAGCATGCAAACGAGCCTGTCTGCTGAATTGAAGGAGAAGTGCTGCCTTTGCCTAGTGGGCCCTGGAGCAAACACTAGAGACTGCGTGGGTTTTTGAGTCAGTCCCGAACTGCTGACACAGGCACTGAGCTGGCGGGGATTCACAGAGCAAGATGGGGAAGATGGCCTTCGCAGGTCTTCACACTGACTGATGAGATCAAGACGAAAGTAGGCCAAGCCAGACAAGTGTCAGGCAAACAGACAGCCAGAGACAGAGCGAGAGAGACAAACACCCTCCTATCACACATAGAGCCTGGAGAGTGGAAAGTGGCGGCACACAGCCGGGTTGTTTTGGGTCTGAGTTCAATATGTCCAAATCTGTTTGTCTAAAGAGTAATGAGGCTGCTGGATCTCTGAGCATGTTAGCCCAGGGGAGTGTGGGTAGCAAAGAAAGGCCAAGTCGAGGCTCTTTAAATTCACTGGAGTGGAACAGAGTTTTACTTTGTTCTATTAGATATCCTGATGACACTTTGATCAATGCGCCTACACCTGCCTGCAGCGTCCCTTTATGTTGCTGGAATAGTGATGATCCTCTATTATGCCGGTGTCAAACACGGGTCATTATTCACACAGTGTCCCTCAGCTGGTCCAGGCACTAAAATATTTGACTATCAACACATTATATGACCTCATTTACGATGCAGTCTTCCAGGTGTCCGTAATGATGTAGTGGTCATAACACATTCAAGGTTCATAGTTCACAATGTTTGCCATAAGGACAGACTGCCCTCTGTTGGTCAAACCCAGTATTGCATTCTTATAAAAACAGGTAAATAAAGTCATCCTTCCATGATCCTTTGTTTCGTTTATTCACTCTGCATGTAAAAAGATAAATTACTATATCCTTTTAGAACAGTATTTCTATATTTACAAAGTTTGACGTCAAACGTAGCTCTTGGACACAAACAAGCACAAATTCATAACAATTTGCAAACACCTGTCGATAAAATTAAATAATTTGAGGTAGGACTTCCCACAAACTGTACAAGACAAACTACAAATGTTGTTGCATTTAAATGTACATAATTTATTTATTTTTATTTTTTTGCATTCTTTGGAAACTTATGCAATAAATAAAAATAGATTACATCAAAGTGTGTCAAATAGCTTACATGTTAACAAGGCTTAGTCTTTTACTCAAATATGACTACAGAAGAACGAGGGAAGCAGCTAAAAGTGACCATAAACTCAAGTGGGAGAAACTTTGAACTTCCTAAATTTTAGTCAGCTACTCAAATCTCCACAAATACAATCTTTCTGGCTGAGGGACAAAAAGAAAAGATGGCTATAAGAAATCCTGCTTAAAGTGTGGAGGGAAAAAAAAGGCATTTAGGAGGCAGCAAGAATGTGGAAATTGATGACCCAGACATAAAAAGACAAGTCAAAGCCCAGACATGAATCCAGATTGGGAGGATTTAAAATTGATGTTCACATAAGATCTCTGTCCAGTCTGACTCAGCTCGAACTATTTTGCAAGTAACAGTTAAAAATGTCCATATCTAGATGTCGAAAGTCAATTGACAAACAGCAAAAGACAGGCAAAGGATATCCTTGCAAATTGTTGACAAAATGGGGATGAACATAAACACACATTTCAGACTTTTATTTGGAAAGAAAGGTTTAAAAGTATGCGTCCTTGTCCTCTGCTACTATGTGCGCCCTTATCACATAAAATCCCAATTAGATGCTCTTGGGTTTGTGGCTACAAAGTCACAAAATGAGAAACGGCTCGAGAGAGAGTGATGCAACTTCTGCGCGAGTGCATTATCAGTTTTGCTAATTTGTTGCATCAAACTAGAGGCTGCCAGATATGCGATGGAGGCAGATCATGAAATGCAAGGTCAACAGATGGAGCAGTTCACAGACACAGGGACTTGTTGTTGCTGGTGAATGTGCGGAGACAGACTGACGAGGGAGTGATGGGGGGTTATTCGAAGCGGAGGCAACACCCTTACATGACTTGCTTTCTAACTGAGCGGAGAGCACCTCCAGCTGGACGACTTAGAAGCTATTTGAGATGCGTGGAAATGGAGAGAGGGACTGTAGCCTAGCTGTGGAATGCGTGAAAGGCTTACATACTTGGCAAAGACCACGTGCGGCAAGGAGACATCAGGTTTGGCATAAAACGGACAGACAGGCTTATGGTGTCACTCTTGACTCAGTCTGGGAAAAACTACAAGCTGGGAATAGCAGGGTGGCAGCAGTGTGTGGGTTGTTGTGAACAGTCTGCACGTGTTGGACAGAAAGAGTGACATTTGAATGAGTAGAACGACGTTTGGAGATGTACCGCAATAAATATGGGGCTAGTATAAGCCGGGCGGTAAATTTTGTGGATCAGTAAAACACCAAAAAAAAAAAAACGTGTGTCCTTTTGACCCTAAGGTTTTAGGCAGAAACCACGAAGGCGCAGCGAGCCACGTTTGTCCCTCTCATATCAGATGTTCGCTCACACTCGCTCGGCTGTCATTTCACCCAAGCAAAAAAAAACGTCATTGTTTTCCTCCTCCTGCTCTTAACACAATCTAATCACAGCTTTATCGTCTCCAGGTGGCCCCGGTCTAGAGAGACAAAGAGACTTTTAACATAGCTAACCGTCTTTAACACGGCCTTGATCTGAAGCAGACCAGATTACAAAATGACCCAAACACGCCTGCTTTCACTCACACGCTCTTAGCGAGTGTGCGGCATCCATTCCGTCCGCCGATCCGAGATAAGACGGAGATACCGTCTTAGAAGAACCAGGGATGTCAATGTGTGATTACAGGACAAAGCTGCTCTGTGTAGATCAGGATGGCCAGGTCCCTGGATTTAGCAGATGTCTTTCTTGCCCAAACAGATCCTACTTACGAAGCTTTTACACATGGACTAGACCATGACAAAAGTGTGACACATTAGCTTTCTTTATGTTTGATAGTTCAAGGGGAAAACAGCTTTCAGGATGTTAAAACCTTCAGGCTCTCCACTGAGCCTCTTTTGGATGGCATGGTAGCCACCAGTCTGTGCTGAACGGCGGAAACAGCCATCTGTTCAACTCTATTTTCATCCCCCGCATGCCATCAGGAAAAGCCGCAGGCTGGAGGAACTTAAACCACTCCTAAAAAGTCCTAATTGTTCAACAGGTCAATTTTAAGCTTTACATAACAGCACCACCAAATGGCAAGGCCCAGATTATTACGAAACCTGCACAGAGTGGGCAGAACTGCTGATAAAAAGAAATTGAATGCGGCTGAAAAGCAATTATGGCTCTAGGAAAATAAGAGGAGATTATTACCGTCAAGGTTATTAAATGACCATAACCCAAAATGCCCTCAACTGCATTTTAAGCGTGGATAAAAGGCTGGTTTTTATGAATTAAACTTTGCTGATGTGGCGCGCTCCTTGGGTTGAGAAAAGAGAAATTAGTGCGCTCAAGATTGAGGATGAAACAGAAGCTGGCAGGATTCATTTGAGATTACTCGGCGCAAACATAGTGTAATCCCCTTATCTGCGTACTTACCTGTCCCTGACAGTGATCCAAGCCTACCTCTATGAGCCTCATTGGCCTGACATTCTGGCACGGGCAAATCCCTGTCTAATGTGTCAGCTCAGGCAGCTTTAACACCTGGCACAGCAACGCTTATCTGCAAAGCACCCAAAAGCACCTACATTATACCACAGAAGCTTCACAACAAGTGAATAGGTTTCTAATATCCACAGAGTGAAATTACTGCTTGTGTCGAACACGCTGCGTGTAAAAAGCTCAGTCCGTTACCAAGCGCTTAAGACCGGATTTCAGTACATGTACAGACTGACACCTACAGTCGTAGTCGGCATGTGAATGCTTATCATTCGCATAAATGTCATATTGATTTGGATCCTTCGATCATTTGAATTGTAGGTGTTACGATATACATACGATACGTGTGGGGGGAAGTCTTTTTTTTTATTGCATAATTTGTCCACTTCACACAGATTCAAAATTATAAATACAGGTTCAAACATACCAACACAGATGTTTAGATAAACATTTCTTAAATTAGAGAGAAACTGCACACTGTTTGTAGCTAGTTAGGAGAAGGCTGTTGTTTTAGTCGGTTTTCTAACACTAGTGTTGACGTATTTTAGGATTTTTGTATTGTTTGAACACCCAATTTTGTTTAAATTTCTACTGTCCGGATGTTTACTTGAGGTGAAGCTATCATTAGTGTGAATTCTGTAGGTATTCTCACAGGGATTTCAATCATCTTCAACAGTTTTTCTGTATGCATTTTGCCTACTTCTTACATTTCTGCAAGTTTCATGCAATTGACTTCAACTTATTCTGCGATCAGTTTTCACCAAACACATTCCGCTTACAGCATCCGCACTGCATTTTCACAGGAAATGCAATTCTGTCTAGTTACAACCCTGTTGTGCAGTGCAGCATGGCCAGCGGTAGCTAATCAGACCGTCACCATGATGGTGTCGCTACCATGCTTCACAGTTGCTGCAGTTTTTTTAGCGTTGAAAGTTGCTGAATCCTTTTCACAACAATTTGGAAAAACTGCTCGATCTTTATCTTGCCTCACCAATATAAAGCCTGACCTTTATTGTACACAATCTTTGGTATACGGAAGAATTAAAAAAAGCTTGTGGTAAAAGTGCGATTTGCCAAGAAACATTAATCTAAATATTAGTGCACAGGGGATATAGTTCTTTGAACATGAGTGTACAATTATTGCTTTTATGCATTAAGCACTTTGAATATAAATTAATAAAAAGATATGTTTGGATTAATAAAATGCTAGTAGTTAGTAGGGAAGGGATTACTAAACAGAAGTGTCGAACATTACAACAAGTTGATAAAATGGGATACAAAAGCGGTTTTGTTGTAGTGAACATTAAAAGAAGCTGCCTCAGTCCAAAGTCTGACTTGTAAATTTTAATGCTTTTCTTACAATTGTAAATATTTGTCTGTCTGCTTCTAGATTTAACACTGTGGAAACAAATGTGTACAGATTATACTAAGTGACATGTTAGGTAAACACACAGACAAATAAGCAAAAACAAAACAAAAGATACTACTTTATCTCTGGTTCGTCTAGGGAGAGGTCAGGAGGTCTGCATCACTGAAGGGCCTGTAAAAGTGCGATTTAAAAATCACACGAAGAACGTAACTGGACATATCCATAATGTTGTTGGATTTTAAAAAGTACATAATTGGGTTTTCCATTCAGAATTCACGTTATAGATTGAGAGATAGTTAAACATCTTGAAAAAAGGTGAGAAGGGCACTTCTCTGACGCAAGTTTAGCGGAATGACATTACGCCATTTTTTAATTCTATTTATTTATTTATTATTTTATGATATTTTCGAGCTTCTTTAGGAGCTAGGCCAGCTTTATTTTCATTCCAGTCTGCCATCTGGTGTCGATGCACCAACACTGCATTTTGGAAGCCGTTTTTAAGTGAGCCTGAAAAGCTTTGCTCTTGTCTACGCTGCCATCTGGTGGTCATGCCATAACATTGCATTTTTGAGAACATTGATATGTGAGAATTTGTGTGCGGGGACAATTTCAAAGCTTGTGGATTATAAACACAACGCTTAGCTGTCTTGTCAAGCTAAGTGCGAGTCAATTGGTGTTTTGATGGTGAGATGAAAAAATATCTTATCAGTTAAACGCTTACGTTATGTACGTTTGGACCCAGAATGCACCGCGCCACAATCCACAGTTTTAAAATACGTTTATTCGTAAAACAAAAGACATGCGGTTCATTTTTATCCGCCGGACCCTAAAATGGTCCATGTTTTAGAATAAGGAGGCAAATACGAGAGTACTTTGAACTGGCACAAAACCGTGAGTTAAACTGGTATGTAGCAACTTGACTACCCCTCCGCTCACCTCAGCTCGTCAGCTTTGCGCAGTGGCAGTATCGTAGCCTATGAGGTTTATCCGAGGCGCGATTATTGCTAGTTGAAAACTTTACCCAATACCCCGCCTTGACGACTTGAAATATAGTCGGCAATGGCAATTTTTGACGGTCTCTACGGAGGCTGATTTCAGTGTGAAATGGATTAATACTATAACAAATCCGGAAATATATTTCTGGCACACAGCTGACTTTATCGAAGAACATCAACCCTTACCCTATGTCCTTTTCTCTACTACGGTAGTTGTTGGAACTCGCTCTGATTGATTCCGAGTCCGTCGAGCCTTAAAAGTTGTAACACCGGATGTGACGTCATTGCTGTTTGGACATTCTTTTCGGTAACTTTTCTTTCTGTCTCTGAATGAACTAAAATATTTTTCCGAAGTTTATTCTATTCTTAGATCCCGCGCTGCGCCACGCTTCTTCCAAAGTGTCTTAACAAAGCGTTAACAAAGCGATCGGCCGCTTTCGACCACTTCCTGTTTCACAATAGACGTAATTTAATCTCTGTTCTTAATATCTGCAGAGATTAATCTTTGCTATTTGTTTTACGAACAGAAGAATGTGATTACTAACATATTTATAATTGATCTACATGTATTTGTTGAAACCACGCCTACTGTAAAACCGTGAGAGAAACAGATAGAGCCCAGACTAAAGAGTCAGTGGGGACAGGTGTTACGTCAGCTTTGCGCAGTGGCAGTATCGTAGCCTATGAGGTTTATCCGAGGCGCGATTATTGCTAGTTGAAAACTTTACCCAATACCCCGCCTTGACGACTTGAAATATAGTCGGCAATGGCAATTTTTGACGGTCTCTATGGAGACTGAATCTTATGTCAAAAGAATTATAAAGTGATTTTACTTAATATTATGTACGTCCTTAAGGTTTAGGAAGTCTGCAATCTACAAGTTATTGCAGTTTGTTGCATTTTACCAATCAGTTCACATTAAGCTCTAATGGTGAACTGTAAATGACATTTTGTTTAAACTTCACAAAACAAAAATTTTAAGTGTTTTAATACCCATGGTGTTGGGGAAATATAGTTACATTTTAAATGATTTTAGAAAATATGAAAAATATATAATATATATTTTGAACCTGTATATATATATTATATCATATATTAAATATATAATATATTTTGTATATCATATATTAAATAAGCTGTCACATAATGATTTAAAAATAACTAAAATGCCTTTTTTTTTAGTGTTCTGAGCTTGATTCATATCGAACATAAAGGGCAATAAAATAAATAATATCTGAAACTGGACCAGTTGGCCTCATTTTTTTTACACCTTCCTATAGTTTCTGCAGAGACAAAAAACCTGAGAGTATGAAAAACAAGGCAGGTGACAAGAAATAACCTCTTGTTTATTGTTTTGGTTTTATAACCTAAAGGCACAATAATTTGTGCATACACTAAATTTAACATTTATTTATCTCTGTAATGTGTAGATAAATGGACCTTATTTGTTCCATTTGTATGACTTGTAACATTTGATCATTTTTGGCATTAATGTCTGTTTTATACTCAACCAAATCTCATTATTTCTCAAGGTAATGACTGTGATGTTTTGAATTGCATTTCTCAATCATCAAAGTCTCAGTGAAAGTTGAAGCAACGTTTACAACCATGGGTTAACATGATAGAGAGTGAATAGAGTTCCCATCCCCTAAGGTCAGGGTGTCAGCTTTGCGCAGTGGCAGTATCGTAGCCTATGAGGTTTATCCGAGGCGCGATTATTGCTAGTTGAAAACTTTACCCAATACCCCGCCTTGAC
>CAEFZY010044770.1:0-24903 GCA_903066815.1 Brachyrhaphis roseni
TCTATCTATCTATCTATCTATCTATCTATCTATCTATCTATCTATCTATCTATCTATCTATCTATCTATCTATCTATGCACACTCAAAGTCATGCCATGTATGCTGTATAAACATCAACTGATTTTTAAGTGCTTTTTATTATCACTTTTATCGTAGTGATTACAAAATATTTAGATTAGCTTTTAAGCTCATGTCAAAGATTCCTACTGCATGTTCGTTCGTCTTTTAAACAAAAGCCCAATAGTGATGTTATTGTGTAACATGTAGCTTTTCAACAGGGTCACGGACCGAGCTTGACCCATTAACACTAATGGTAGTTAAAGGTTTTTCCTTGATGCTTGCTGCACTGTGTGCGGAGTGTCCAAGATGAAGGGCTGGAAAAGCACAAAAGTCTGGAAAGCTCATGCCGCACTTCTGATTAGCAGGCTGTTGACTTGCATTAGGGCTGGGGGGTGTGGAGCAGCGAGAGGTCAGGGCAGACATATTTAATGCTTGTGAAGTAATGGGGCTGAATCAGCAGATAGCTCCGCGGGGAGCCATTAGTCCAGACATGTGTCATTAACCCTTTCCCTGGACTAAGCTTCAGTTCTGCCCAACCCCACATCCCCAAAACCCCCACTATTAAGACCAGAGATCTGTTTTAGGTTGTTTTAAGAAAATAAGTGCGGGCAACACAATACATTTGCAAACTTTTTGATTATATTTCCTAAACATTTGCATCCTAATTCTCAAATTATGCATAACTCTTTCACGTCTTTCAGACTCCAAAACATCTGAGAAGTGTTTCAACAAACCTTTCCCAGATACATTAAGGTTGAAATTTTTACTTATGCCCCGCTGATTAAGAAAAAATAATAAATTAGTCTTAAGTCACCTCAGTTTCCTTGCATATCTACCCTTTTAGAGTGCCCTGTATAAGAGTTTGACACTGAACAGTTGGGCTGCTATGATCGAGAGCCGAAACTGAGAAAAGTAACAGGGGCCATAACCTGTCCTTGCCTCGGGGCTAATTTTTTTGTTAACATAACCTCTTTGCAAGCGTCCCCTGTATTGGTTTCGGCTGCAGGGCAACAATAGAGTGAAGGGGCAGGCTCACAACACCTGCCAGTCTTAACGGTAAACATATGTGGAGAAACGCAGAGCAAGTGAGGAGGAGGAAGGGAGGACGGGAACGGGGGGGCAGCAAGGGCACTTCTTCAGCAGCCTGAGCGTTAATGGATTGGCTTTGGTTTTCAGTGTGTGCAAACGTCCCCTTTGTTTGAGGAGCTGACAGTACATCTGTATATGTCTGGGATGGTTTACATGGCGTGAGCCAGTCTCCATACGCTGATACCTAGACCCCAGAGCGGTTCAGAAAGAAATCCAAAGGAAAAAAGGTGAAAGTTGGTGGGTAAAGGTGACTTTTTTAACTCATTTACCACAATGTTATAACCTTCAGCAAAGTTAGCTGTTCTGTCCCCAGAGTTTCTTCTCCTCTAGAATATAGGATGCAGGACTGTACATTCAAGTCACAGAAATCTGTGCGTGTTAATGCTTTCGTTATCTTGGTTAATCATCTCGAGTCTTGCACCACCGTTTAGACTGCTATGCTGTGTATATTTAGTTGGTCTGTATAACCTCATTGTGAGTTTGAGGGGGCTCACCCGCTTTCCCCCCAGACCTCTGCTAGGAACTATACGTCATGTCTGCCACCTTCTCCCTGACCACAAAGCTGCCCATTATGGATAGACAGAAGTCAGTGACCAAAGTGGATTTGAGTTTGATGAAGCCCAACTCTTGTTTGCTGTTTCTCTCTCCTAAATCTTACATTTTGGCCTTCGTAAGTCTTTATGGCTGTTTGTGTTCCTTCTTTCTGTATTATCTTTCTGCACTAATAACAAATCTCTTTCCAGTCTTGTCTGGTAGAATTCCCGAGTATCCTGTGGAGTTTTATCCCTTTAGGCTGCAATAAAACCAGTTGCCAAATGTTTTGCCAATGGCTGATTCATCTCCTCTTGCTGTTTTGCCTCTTTTCAGTTGCTGCCATCAATACCACTTTAGTATTAGACAATTCCTACCTTCTGCATTCTCTATTAATAGAGTTAAATAGTCATTGATTAATTAAACACCACTTTGATGGTTTTGGTACCAAAAGCAAAAAAAAAAAGAAGGCAACTTTTGTTGAGCTGCAACATGCGTTGTTGCGTTCTTATGTAGATGGCCATCTACATAAGCATAGATGGCCATCTACGCTTATGTGCCATCTACGCACATAAGTGTAGATGGCGTGTTTGGCATGTGCCCCCCTGTGCCCTACTTAATGCGTACACTGTAAGTCTAGCTTGAGCTGCTCTCTCATAGCAGATGCCATGTCCGCTGGTCCACTGTAGTGGTTGAGATTTTTTGGGGGGAATTTTCTCATGTAATGATGTAAAAAAAAGAAGAAAAAAAAAAAGAAGGGCCAATCAAGGAAAGCAGTCTGCTGTCAATCAAATAGTACACAGCTTGGCATAGTTTGCACTACCAATCAAGTGATTATGAAAAATCGGGAGCGACCGTGCAGGAAACAAATCTGGCTGAAGCGGACTGGTTTACAACCGGTAAAAGCCACGCCTGTAGAGAAGCAGCTCATGTCTGAAGGGAAGATAGTAATCCAGCTCTATTGCTCTTTCTGTGTCAATGTAGTCACTACCCATTGTCCTTTAAAGAATTACCATGATTGCTTATCAATGGTAATCATGCAAAAAAAATATTGTCTAGATTTCTGTTATAAAAAATAAACAGGGGCACAGTGTCTCTTTTAATAAATTTGACGCTCTAACAGTCTGTTTCTCAACTCAAGGTATTGCCTTTGCACTCTGACTGAAAACAATATATTCCTCGAAAGTGAAAGTGACAGCCTGGTGAGTTGAGGAGAGAATGAAAGGTTAACTCTACAGACCTGACATAGAGAGACTTTTTTAAGCTACTTGTCAAAATTAGAAAGACTAGAGAGCATGCCATTCAAGTTAGACAGATTTGTATTAATGTTTCTAAGTCGGAAAATCGCTGCAATAAAATAACTGCTCGCCTAAATTTGCAGATTTCTACAATCAGAACTATACTTAAGAACTACTGGAAATATTATTTACAAGACTTGAAGAGGACTTACTATGTCCTGTTTAATGTTATTTCTTATTCAATTTAAACACTGCAATTGTGAAATTGTATTTTTTTTTTCCCCCCCCAAAGCTTATTTTTACAGAAGTGAAGTGAAAATCAGTTAGTTTAAAAAAATTGTAAATCTTTAACAGTAGCACCAATAACTTTGGAAGATACTAAACATAATTTTAAAATGTTTAGACACTCTATTAAAATGCAAACTTTCACTTAACTTCTCCTCGTGGTAGGTAATTTAGTGGATATATTCATTTTTATGTTTTCTCTCACACATCGATACCAACGTGTTACACACACACACACACAAATCAACAGAAACTTAGACACACGTCGTCTCCCGCTGGCTCCAGAAAGTGTCAAATGGCTCAATGTGTTAAAAGCATTAGGTAAGCATGGCTCCAGCAGCGCTCCACAGCCTGATATCGTATGTCTTGCTTCATTACAGTCTGGTGTATACATTCGGCTGCATCTCTGACCCTCCATCTATCCATCTCGCTCACTTCACTCCCTCTACTCTCTCTCTGGGGTACTTTAAAAGATCGTGGTCCATCTCAAGATGTTAGCAGAAGAATGACTGAGCCCTCCTGTTACAGTAAACACTGGCCAAGGCTGCCCACCAGTACAGGTTGTGCAAGCACACCTCAAAGCACAAAAAAAGCTTTCAATATGGATAATATATCAATAAAAAAATAGACATTTTTCTGTAGATGGGAGAAAAGTTAAAAGTCAAAGTAAAAAAAAGAAAAAAAGGAGGGAAAAGTTAAAAAGATAGTAAAAGTTCTGCAATATCCCTCGTCCACATGGGAAAGATCTTTTTTTTTTCTTCCCCCTGCAGCTATTTTCGGTTATGACATGACATTAACTGCTGCAAGAGAGCGAACCAAATCCAGCTGAGTGGCATGTGTATGAGGCACACACGAGGACCTGGAGATGGAACGAGATCAAAGCATTTGGCCTGTAACCTGCAGCCTGCCGACTGCCCCCCCCACACCCCCGACAGAGGCAGCGGAGAGGAAATAACGATACACCTCACATCCCGCAGCTGCATGTGTACGAGGCAGCGAACACACTGAGGCCTTTACTCCAAGGTTCACCGCAGCACTTGGCCAGCTGCACCACACTTGTCTCTCCCTCGCAAGGAAACCGGCAGGGCAAGGTTAACATTAGCACTTTTCTCCCTTCATAAGCAGTTTACGGTGTGAATGCACGCATTTGTGTTGAAGATCTCAGCTGAGAAATTCCAAACCCGACTCAGATCAGCCACTTTCAGCCGTGGTAAGTGGATAAAAATCCGCTGTACTTAACGCACTGATCTTAAAAACAAATAACACTTGTGGGAAATAAACTTATGCTTTATGGATTTGTTGTTTTTTATTTATTTTATTTTATTTTTTTTCATATTTGGACAAATCCATCCATCCATTTTCTTTACACCCTTGTCCCTAGTGGGGTCAGGAGGTGCTGGAGCACGTTCCAGGCGAGAGGTGGAGTACACCCTGGACAGGTCGCCAGTCTGGACAAATAAATCTTTAATTTTAAAACATATTTTTTTACTTTATTTGGAATATCAAAATAATATAAAAATCAAAAGTAAGAGAAGACCTTTTAAATCATCTATGTCACTGTACAGAAAGTGATCTACAATTTGAGAACATTCAAAACAACTGCCAGTTGTGGCTAGGCAAACAAGTTTGAACGCAGATGCTCCAAAAATCCTGAACTGTCCTCAGATGACCTACATCAGAGTCTTGCATGATTGTACAATCAGAAAGAAACTGCTCTGGTTCAGCCTTTGTAGGATGTGTTCAAAGGAGGAAACCCCTTTCTGTCAAAAGCGAACTTGAAGCTCAGACTAAAGTTTGCCATAGAAAACATAAAAGTTCATAACTTCTGGAATAATGTTTGAGTTTAAGCTTGAATTGTTTGGACTCCAGAACAGAAGATATTTTTGGCCTCAACCAATTAGAGCATTTCTTTTTAAGTGCAAGTAAATATTGTCATGTATATTAGAGATGGACATACAAAGCTAAAAGTTCATGTATAATTTATTTTAATTCTATGGATTTTATTTCTTAGTAAATCCACTTTCCTTTGATTGTGTTACCAATCCCCATTTGGACCTGTTGATTCTTGTGAAATTTGGGAGAATATGTCCTCTGATAAAACCATAATACCCACATGCAGGTATTATTTTTTAAGGTCTTACTGTTGGATTTCTGTAAATAAGAATATTATTAAAATATTCAATATCAGGGCACTGGGTGACTAAGTTAGTAGAGCAGGCACCATTTATTTTTGTTGCCATCAATATAACATTGATGGTAATGGAATATGAAGCAAAGGCTATTGAAGAGTTTATGGGAGTTTCTCAGGGTGTGGACTGCATCTGGAGTCGGTGCTTCAACAGCCCCCACACATAGATTCATCAAGAGTATGGGCTATAAACTGTTGCATCCCTCGAGTTGAGCCACTTGTGAAACAGAAACAAGCTTATTACACCTGAGGTAAGAAGAAAAGAGGATATCACTGTTTGCATTTTGTTTGGAAACTAAGGTTCCAGAGCAAGAGCGGTGAGGCACAGGATCCAAGTTGCTTGAAGTCCAGTGGGAAGTTTTAACAGCCAATGATAAAAAGGAAGTCTAAAATCAGAGCAGCTATGTTTTTACAGTGTAGCTGCTTAGAATCGTTTCATGTCAAGCTGCTTTATTTCTTACATGAAAAAAAAACAGGTATCAAATGACTAAGACAACAAAAGTACAAAAATATCTAAAGTGGCAAAGTAACCAGCACCTCCATTGAACCTATTAGCTTATTTTTTCTCTGCTCTGCTCCTCTCCCTCCAGTGGTCCTATGCGCTGGAGAAACCCAACACAGGCAGCGTGTTCAACCTGGCCTGGTCTGCGGATGGCACCCAGCTGGCCGGGGCCTGTGGAAACGGACATGTCATCTTTGCCCATCTGGTGGAGCAGCACTGGGAGTGGAAGAACTTTAGCATAACTCTTACGAAAAGAAGGACCATGCAGGTAGAAAGAGTCATCTTTTTCTAAAAGGCTTTCTGGCATACTTGATTTACAAAATGCGCTTCTGCATGTTGTAAAGATATACACCAACCCTGCAGTGACAATGGTCAGTCTGTGTGGCTCGCCACCTTGCTTCCTACAGTTTAAACTTGCACTGAACCACAATGTAGCGTTTACACGCAGTTAACACGCCCAAGTGTACATATACACCCACTTTTATACTTTGAGACATGCACACCTACAGAAACAAGGAAACAGAGAGACACTCTTCTGCCTCTACCAAGTGCAGTTTGTGAAAACCAAACAAAGTTGGGTCATCAGCCATTTATTTTCAGCCTTGTTGGCACTTTTTTAGCCCCCCCACCCCACCGTCCACACACACACACACTCTTATCCTCTCAGTTCGTTTTTAATAGTGCACATCTGCCAGTGGTTTGTGAATCAGCCAGCTAAATTTACCACCTTGTGGTCAAACGGTATTTATTCCTGGTTGTGTTGCATGTAAATTTGGATAGCTGCAGGGAGCAGAGGAGGAAGATTTATAAAGCTGTAAAAATAGTCCCACCTTTCACCTGGTCCTGGAAAAGGCTCTTTCATTCATTCACTCGGAACTGGAATGAAGTATTTATCGATGCAGGTGGAAAAAAAAAAAAAAAAGGGTAATGTTTTCATCCTCTGACCTTTGTATGCTTCTGTGCAGTTTTCTGTTAGGCTTATGTGGTTTAAGGTTAAATTGGTAAATATTTTCCTTGTGATTAAAAGTTTATGCTTGCCATTTATTTGTCATAAGTCAAAGTGCTTTCCTTTTTTGCCTTTTCTTTCCGTTCTCGTCAGGTGAGGAATGTACAGAACGATGCGGTAGACGTGTTGGAGTTCAGAGATCGCGTCATCAAAGCCTCTCTGGCTTTCGACCACCTGGTGGTTGCCACTTCTCTCCAGTGCTACGTCTACAAGTCAGTGGATTCCTTCTGCTTCGTTTTTGTCATGTGCCATTAGGACTGTCAGATGTAGAATCGTCTTTTTGACCGTATGAACCGTCTTTGTGACACACAAGGAAAAAGAGAATCTATGAAATATGAAATCAAAATTGTATTAAAGAAGAAAGAAAAGCTAACACGATATTGTTTAGAATTAAAGGACAATAAGACTATTATGCCTTTTTAATATTTTAAAGATTGGGTTCTGTAATACTGCTTGAAATAATAATTTTATTTATTACAGTGTTTCATATGTAGCTATTTTAGGGGCCCTTCAGAACCTTCAGCTCTGGTAGTACATTTTCATAATCCCAAGCAGTGTGAACTAAAACATGTAAACACTAAAATCCTCTTTCTAAAAAAAAGATGAAAATAAAATCTTTTGTATGGAATTTCGGAATGCTAATTAATAATTTTTTCTTTTACAATTTTTTTAGCTTTCTTTTCATAAGTACCTGATTTTCTTTTTATAATCATTTGCTTTTACACTTATTCTTATTTACTTATTTATTAAATTATTTATTTGTTTTTTAAATTGAATTATATTTTATTAATTATACTATCTTACCTTATAATATTATATTCTGTAGACTTTAACGTGTTCATTTCTATTAATAAGTGAGTTTGTACTAGATGTCCAATGCAAGTTCTACTTTCTTTCTTCAAGTTCTATAATTTTACCTGCTTACTGAATTTTGCTTTTGCACTGAGTGTGTTGTGGTATTGTTTTGTTTTATTTGCTTCATTATTAGTTATTTTATCCATTTTTGTTCTTTTATTATTTGACTTTATCTTTATTTTTATTCATACTTTTACTTTTCATTTTTTAGGGTCAGAAAATAATAGTGTTTCTTCCATAACCATCCTCCTGAATTACATTTGACAGATTTAAATGTCTTTTGGTGCAGATTAATCTCTTTGGACATTTGTTCTTAAGAGTCTTGTTTAGTTTTTGGCAGGTAAAAGGGAGATCGGTTTTTAATCCTGTCATAAACTTTACGTTGCAAAATGCTGAGTGAAATGAAATTCAGATATTGTCTGGTTGATTAATTGTTGCTTCATGTCGTATTAATAAGTACAGAAAACACTGCATTAGCTCTACTTACTCAAATGTCTACTCAAGATGTTCTTTTGTAATGATCATTTAATGTGGATAATTTTACTCTCCTGGTGTATTTGAAGAACCTTTCTTCTTCACATTGTTATTTTCCCAGAATTATACTTCATATCATCGAAGTATAATGTTTTTCTTACTTTTCTCACTTTGGATTGTGATGAGGTTTTGTTTTTTTTATGCCAGCTCCAGGAACTGGAATACTCCACTCATCATTGATCTGAAGGAGGGAACGGTCAGCCTCATCCTGCAGGCAGAAAAGTGAGCCTTTCAACTCCATGAGCTGCGCAACAAGAGACAGAACAATCCGTTGGATTGCCTGTCTGCTTCCCTAACGCTTCATTACTCTCCACTGGCTGCTCATCAGCCAGCAGCTCCACACACACACACACACACACACACACACACACACACACATTTACACAAACACGTAGAGAGGGTGTCCTCTAACTGTGCCCCTGTCATACAATAAGGCTGAGAGTGAAACCACTGGGGGAAATTAGATTAATATGGAGTAGCTCTTATGCAATCCCCCAGTGCTATCGCCGACACTTAGCATAGAGCTAAATAGATTACTGACTATTTTGTAATCGCAGTTGAATTCGATGCATCGTGTTGAGTAAGTTAGCACTTTTACTATGCAGTACATTTTTAAATTATCTGAATGTGTCAGTTAATTATCTTTTACTGCTCCACCATCCTGTATCAACTTGTCTATTTCATCCCTCCCTTTGATATAACAAGAAAATGTTACACACTGCATCTCTTATCTCCCGCACTTCCTTTCCCAGACATTTTCTGCTCGTGGACGGATCCGGATTGTATACCTTCTCTTATGAGGGTCGGTTAATATCGTCGCCGAAGTTTCTGGGTATGAGAGCTGACGTTCTAAATTCCCAGGCTGTCTCGCTTAGCAACGATACAATCGCTATCCGAGACAAGAGCGATGAAAAAGGTTCGGGGACATCTTCCAAAACAGCCTTTTTAAAAGCCATACACTTAGTTTGACATTTTTCTCTCTCTTTTTTTTCATCATCAGTCCTCCTTTTCTTTGATGCCATGACTGGAAAACCCCTCAGTGATGGGAAGCCATTGACTCACAAGGTGGGCTATTCTTTAACATTTACCAAACCAACTGTTTTTTTTGTTTTTTTTTTAAATAAATGTCATATTTAAAGTCAGGCCACATCCTCTTAGTCAAGTTCAAGCCCAGCCTTTGAGTAGGCCACTTCAAAACCTTAATTAAGTTTTTTTTTAGCTATTTGTATAACTTAGAATAAAATAGATTACATGTTGCTGATTAAAATAGTAGTAAGAAGTAAAAAAAAACACAAATACGTTGAATTCGCGCTGCCAGACAGGTTCTATTTAAGCTCACTGAATGTATCAGAAAAAGCAAAACAGAAAACATCTTAAAGGGGAAAAATACTTTTTCCCATGTTGTGTTGCATTTGTCTGACTTGGAAACTTTGACTTTCCAGAGCAGCTCGGATGCCCCATAAAAGCGCATATGTGCATCAAATTAATAAATATTATAGAGTAAGCATATCTGCACAATGCAGTTTTTCTGCGATTGTCATTATTTACACGATTTTTATTAAACCTTCACCCAGGACAAATCAAAGCTTATGAGATCTTGGAAAATTAACCTCTTTATTTTCAGAATTGTACTTCCAGGAAGGTGTTGAAAACAATAATAAATGATCATCCTGTGATCCCTTTACACCCGCATTGCCACGTATTAGGGTTTTTTTTTGTTTGTTTTGTTTTTTTAAAGTTTTGCAAGTTAGATCTTTCCTTCATCCTGTGTGGTCATGTCCACATTGGCTTTGATACAACTCCCTCCTAATCTCTAGACACCCTGCCTTAAAGCTTTTACACAAATCCGGCTCATTTATTGTGCTTAATGTAGACCCCTCCAACAGACATCACTAGTCCAGCTGTGTTTTTACAAACTTAAAACCTTTTTAACCTGCCGTTACAGTTTCAGTAGGGCATTATTAACAACCTGATACAATTATAAAGTAAAATGATACCCGGTGAGTTCTTAACTGAAGCTGAAGAACGCACATTAACCCCATTTTACTGTCTTTCTTTGGCTACCAGTTGCATTTGGAAATATTTTTCATATAGACAAGGTCTTACAGTGTTTGCATCAGGATGTTTTGTGTTTTCTGTAAATCTGAAGTTGAGAGTGCAAAACATTAGAAGATGGTTTAATTTGAAAATAGAAGTTAACCAGCTGCCTTGAAAATGCAAGAAAAGAGTACTAGTAAATTGTTTAGGTTTAAATTCAGAAATTAAAGTTAATCAAGTTGATTTAACAAGAGGCAGTTTCTAAACATTTATTTTTATGTTCTCATAGTTCATCTCATTATTCTGAAATTGTGAGTTGTTATAGCTTCATACTGTAGTTTGATACCACATAAATATTTCATATTATTCAAGGAAACCTTCTTCATCTATAGGTGAATCAGCACAAATTTCTGTATTGGAACAGTTAAACTAATATCTGAGCCACGCTAAACTGCTAAGCTTGTTAAACAATTAGCAGAAGCTAATGCTAAACATTTTCAGAAACACCAGAAACTAATGCTCAAAGGATTTAAAAAATAGCAGAAAGCTAATGCTAAACAGAGAAATAAATTAGCAGAAGCTAACGCTAACCACGAAGATGACTGTCATTTTCATTTTCTTCCAGTTAATGAATGGTGTGAGACTCGTGAACAGCAAAGTCCTTACTTGTGCTACATGGTATTTCTTTAAAGTTTTATGAGTAGGATGACTTGTAGAAAACATACGATGTGACGAAGTTCATCCAAGACATGAAAATGCATAACATTTTATGACAATCATTCGTTTAAAAGGCTTAAAAATGGAGGCCATCTTGAAAAATCCTGACATTCAAGTGTCTAATGGGAAATATAAAAACCACAACTTGAGGGGCGAACATTCAAATTCTTACGCTCGTATCCACACTTGAAAGGTTTTTATAGTAATATGCTGCACTATAAGGGAATGTGGCTTGTGAAATTCAGTATTATGAATTTTGCAATTTACAATTTCTTTTAGTGGAGAAACCCACAAAGAGAAATTGTAAAGGAAAATCCCAACATCCTTTTTATGTGATTTATTTGCAATGTTCCATTTTTTTCCATATTACGTATATGAACTTGGGAGGTAGTATAGTGTATTTGTACCTGTCAAAGTTGTGGGCACACTTCATTACTCTTTCAGAATCAATGGGCTTGGTGTGGCCAAACCTTTGGCTGATTTATTTACATGAAAGGTTTATGACAGAAGTGAATTTCTGTATTGAAACATAAATTAACTCATATTTGGAAGATGAGTCAAAGACTCTTCCAAACATAGAGATTTTAAAGCCAAAATCCTAAAACAAGAATTAAGAGGGGGGAAAAAAAAATATTTTGCTACTGGATATCTTATGCATTTAGGCTGGGAGGTTAAAACCAGCTTCTCTTTGTTTTGTATATACAAGCAGTCACACTTGGGAGTCTTTTACCTCTCTCGTATGCATTTTTTCTTTTGTGTCTGTTTTTGTGCAGCTGGAGGTGCTGGAGATAGCTTTAGACCAGTGTGGCCCATCCACAGAAAGGAAAATCGCTCTGATTGACAAGAACCGTGACCTGTACTTGACCTCAGTGCATCATTTAGGGAAGGAGCCCAAAATCTGCAAAATCGGTGAGAAAAGCTACCAAGAACTCCTACTTCTCCCTCTCCGTAGACAACTGCTGATGACTGAAGTGTTTACATGCGAAATGTCTCGCAGGCAGCATGGTTCACAGCATGGCCTGGAACGATTCCGCTAACATCTTATGTGGAATCCAAGATATTCAGTTTACTGTGTGGTACTATCCAAGCATCATCTTCACTGACAGGGAACTGCTTCTAAGAACCATTTACACAAAGGATGGCAGGTAATCTTTCACAGAATATATTGCAGACACTATATGGAACAAACGTCCATTCTCAGTCATCTTACAGTTTTCAACTGGGAAGTTTTTAAGAGTTGTAAAGTAGGACTGAAACGATTAATCGGATTAACCACGATTAATCGATTGTTGAAATAGTTGTAAACTAATGTAGTAAACGATTAATTGTTAAATGGAGTGTACAGACTCAAAAAAAGGTAATTTGGTGAAAAACAACATATTCAGAGCAGTAGCTAAGTTTGTACAAAAAGTATATACATTTTGCATTTAACATAAAAACACCTTTGTCTATACATGTTCTTTAGCCAGAACTACTCAAGTGGCGTAGTTTTAGCTTCACTCAGTTCAGATTAACCAAATGAATACTATGGTATTTCATTTTAGGCAATAAAATGTTTATTTTGTTATTTAAAAATGAATTGAATTACTCGTATAATAAATCAGATTAACCGATTAATCGTCAGTATAATCTATGAATTAACCGATTACTAAAATAATTGTTAGCTGCAGCCCTATTATAAAGTAATTCACAATATGTAAAATTCATCTTATTTCTAGCATATTCCATGGGTTACAGCACACATGATCTTATTACCTTTTGTTTTTTACAAGCAGCAGTTGCTGTGTGCAAATCTTCCTGCTGAAAAGTCCTCAGCTTCAGGCAGCACAGGAGGGGCTCAGGCAGTTTGCCGGCAAGCAGGCAGTCTGAACGATGTCTCTTAAACCACTTTTGCACATTTTCCACGCTAATCTAAAGGGACGAATAGATGTCAGCTGAGAGGCAGGTGGAAGCCATCTTCTCTCCAAAGCAAACTTCTGACTCAGCAACGATAACTGATATGACCTAGGCGACTTCTCAGGCGCCTCCGCCAACATCACGCTGCTCGATTATCTCTGCGGTCTGCACCTAAACCGCAGAGTGAGCAGAAAATGTTTAATGTTTTTCAAGCAGTCTGGAAGAAAAGTGTGATGAATATAAGGTGGTTTGCAGTTTTATATAAAATGTACAGTGCAGTCATATTCTTTAGGACATCTTTATTTTATTGAGATATTATGTGACTAACCAAAATAAAGTTGGTTGGAATGAATGGTTTACCAAATTTCTTCCAAATAGAAAAATGAAAAGTGTGGCATGCATGAGTTTTACCTTGAGTTAGCTCACATAAAAATGTGCATTTTAAAGCAATGTGCCTTAAAAATATATATTTTTAATTTTTTTCATTTTCTGATTCTAATAGATTTTTTTCTTGCTATTAAAAAACAAATAATAAAGAAATTACAATGACAGAAAATATATTCAAAAAGTGGCTTTTATTTCAATCATTCCTTCTGTGAGTTGGACGACGAAGTATTAGGATCAGGCTACGATCATTTTTGTTTAATTATGAGTATTGTCATAGTGTTAGAATAATAAAGACGTAATTTTCCCACAACATCTTGAAATAAATAAATTAAAAAAAGCAACATTATTTTGACGAGAAAAAAGCTTCTAGTTTTGAAATCTAACACAAACAGCCCAATTTAAGTGTTTCTTTTTTTAAAATATTCAGTTTTTTTTATGCAGTAAAATATGATATATCACCTTTTCCTTATCTATTCTTGTTGTTTTTTGTTTTGGAGTTTGCATAAAATTAGTTCTTCATTCATCTAATATTTATTCTGCTAATATTAACACCTTATTCTTGCATTACTTCAACTTTAAAGTCGTACAAATTCACTCTTGAGTTACTACGACTGTATTCTTGTTATATTTTGACGTACTTGTCATTAAAAAATGTAAAATCCTAATACCCCATCATGAAGTTAGCTGGAATTCAACATCACAAATAAACAAGCTGTAAAATACGCTTGTTAAACAAGATGGCCGCCTTCGGCGTGCTGTCTAATTTACAAAGAGTCCATCTAATTGTATTCAGTCATGAAGTCCATGCTTCATGGAAGCATCTCTACCTCCCTTGAACATTTTGACTGACATTTTGACCCCGTTTGTTTTTGCCAAATCATTCAAGTTCAGTCAAAGTGAACATTGCACGTCTACAAACATCTGATGTTTAAGGTAATTTTTCTGCTGAAAGATGAACCTCTGCCCCTGTCTCAAGTTTTTTTGTCAAACGCTAACAGGTTTTCTTCCAGGATTACTCTGAATTTTACCCCATTTATGGTCTGTCTGACTGTGACCAGTTTCCATTTCGCTTAAATAAAGACTTTTCAATCTAGGTCAATCTCATTTTATAACCTATGTGTTGTTGAAATGTGAAGCTGGGATAGACCACCGTCTTTAAATAAATGTTGGCCAGAGTTATTGTAACATCTCCCGCTGGATGTTCTCTTGCATTTCAATATTACTGTCATAATTTTTATGGAATCAGAACCGATAGTCCCCTGTATGTTGCTGAACCCTTTATATTTTCCACATGAGCACCTTTTGCCATTTCCACTCTCATACATAAAAAAATACGTATGAAGATATGATGTTTGTTTGTTCTAATTTTACCTGTTATGTGTGTGTTTATGTCTGTTCGAAGCGAGTTTAGCCATGCACCTCACATCCTGAGCTACGTTGGCACCAAGGTGACACTGCGCCAAGGAGACGGCTCATTGATATACAGCAGTGTCCCACTTTATTCAACTCTCCTGCATGAATACAGCGCCTCCGCACGCTGGGAGGATGCACTCCGTCTCTGCCGCTTCGCCAAAGTAAGATATTAACACTTCTCTGATATTGTTTGTTTATTGTATAAATAAAGACATTTTTCTGACAGCTTTGTTATTTCTCCTCTTAGGAGAGATAATAAAATAGCCACTTCTTGGCTATTTTTATACAAATAGAAATCTGGGAGCATATAGTGTGACGTATATAGGATTTACCTGCTATTTACTTTGAAACCCATAAATAAAATTTTGTGTAACCAATTATTGACGTGATTGCTAATGAAAACCTTCTGAGACGTAGCATTTCGTCTAAGCTGAGGAGTAGGGAAAGGTAACAAAAAGTACATTTCATATTCATTTGTTGAAATTGACCTGTTAAATTCCAGACATAAATACAGCTGAGAAACTGTGACAAGAGTTCAAAAGTGATGGCCGCAGATTTGCAAAGCCTAAATGCAAGCCAAACTTTTAAAAGTTTAATTTATTCTTAAAAAAAAAGTACTTCTTTTTCCTCCTACTTCTCAATTATGCTCTATTGTGTTTTAAAATCACAATAAAAAGCATTAAAGTGTTTGAATGTAACTTGAGATCACATCCTAAAAAGCTAAAGGGTGTAAGCACTTTTTTTCCAAAGCCATGCACGTATAAGACGGCTTGACAAAGTCTGCGATGGAAGGTAGTGAACAGGTTTACGAGAGCAGAACAGCAGGGTTGAATTAGCCCGCAATTAGCCTGGTGACAGCATTTACCGGATCAAATCCCCCAAGACTTCAGTCATAAATACACGCTTTTCTATACGAATTTAAGACCCTCCAGGCGTATGCACTCGGGCGCACAAAAGGGGGGGATCTAAAACCGCGCTCTGCCGGGGAGATGATGCAGTAACCACAGCCATTAAAAGGGACAAGCATAAGCGAGCGAAGGGTGTAGCAGAGGAGATAGAGAGAGACTCACCAGATTTAAGAGGTTTTCCACTGACCCCCCCTCCTCCAGTTCTGGTAAGCGCTTGGTGGCAGCGTGGCTTTTCCCAGAATCCCAGTTGTTGTTGTCAGTAAACATCCGTCATACAGGAGCTAATGTATACAAACATGACATGTGGTCTATGACATTATGTTACCCAGATTTGACATTTTGGGGAATTAGAATCCCCCAAAATAGTGCCTTCCTTGAAATTGTGCTTTCTCTTGAAGCTGTGTCACGTTTATGATGTCACCCAGTGCCTGTCCGTGTTATTTGTTTACTGCTTTGGTTTCCAGTTAGAGGCCTTTGTAACGAACACGGATTACTGGAGGAAATGCAGAGTGGCGGCTTTGAAGTGTAGTTTGCTCAACCGAAGTTTTAATTAATGCAGCGCCGCAAGATAAACTGGTGGAGTTTTTCTTTACATTAGCAAGTGTCTGTGCTACATGAAGGATCTTTATCGTTTTTCAAGTTTTTCTGTAACACTCAATTTCATGACTTCATGAAGCATGGAATTCTAAAATAAAAAAATATATACACATAGTGCTCATTGGATCTGACTGGATTCAATTAAAAAATTCAAACACAAAAACGTTGTGATGGCACTTTCTTCTGTCAGGAAGAAATGTTAAAAAAATTAAAGTTGAAATAAACTATTTTGAAATTTTGACCCCATTTTTGACTATGGTAATTATTATTTATTGTTAATTTACATTTGCTTTGGCTCTCCAGGACTGATTAATTAAAAAATGAAGCAGCCAACTCCAGGCTTCAGCTTTAATTTCTTTAGGTAGTTCACAGCGAGTTTTGAATTTTTTAAACTCTATTGTTTTTTTAATATATTGTGTAACTTCATAGTGTTTTATATTTGTCTGCACAGAAACAGTCTTTTTATCAACTACATCTTTTATTTTTCTCCAAGTATACAGTGAGCAGCTTTGCAAAAATCTCTATTTCTCCTTATGAATTTATGTCTATAATGGCTCCTCTTTGTCCTTGAAAAAGAGATTTTACCTTTTTAACTTCCTCTTAAAATAAAAGTTAAATATTTTGCTCCATCAGGACATTAAAATTAACTGTCAGACCGATGCTGTTGTTAAAAGATGGTCTGTTTTCTCTTCCACCTGTAGGACCAGTCTTTGTGGGCGTGTCTTGCCGGCATGGCGATGGCAAACAGAGACCTGAACACAGCAGAAATGGCCTATGCTGCTATTGGGGAGGTAAGAACCTTAGCAAAAGAGGATTCTGACAAATTAAAACTGCGCTTAGTTCATCAGCTGTTCAAATGGATAAAAAATGTAAAAACTTCACAAAAATCTGTTTTTGTTTTTACCTTTTTCTTGCTGCTTTGACACCTGACTTTCCTCACTGGGACAATAAAGAGTATTTTTATTCAATTCTAAACACATTTTGAAGAGATGTGAGAGCTGTGGGACTACTCACTACTGATAATGTTTTTGACACTTTTACTTTTGTTTAGGGTGATTAGATCAGAACTTCTGAACATCCTGCTTGAGTTTAAATGTCATTTTCAGTAAACTACACACTCATTTTTTTCTGTTGTTCCTATTTCTTCTTCTTGTATTTTGAACATTAACTTAGAAATTGTTTTTGATTTAGCAGCATTAAATGCAAATGCCTGTACGTTTCTTCCTCTTAGGAGTGTACGTTGAAAACTGAGACGGTTTTCACCTAAAATGGCTATAACAAATAACGTAAGTCAAAGAGGTGAGGTATTTCAGTGACTACATTACATCTGTTTTTTCTTTTCTTTAAGTTACCAAGAGTGCAGTACATCAACTTTATTAAAGCGCAGCCGTCGAAGGAGTCATCGCTGGCCCACATGCTGATGTTCAGTGGTCATGTCCAGGAAGCTGAAGCAACTCTCCTTCAAGCTGGTCTTATCTATCAGGCTATACAAGTGAATATTGACCTTTTCAACTGGAACAGGTAGCTTCTCAGTTTTTTAATGCATATATTAAAGAGTATTATCATCATTAGCGTTTTTTTTTTTTACCTCTTTATCTTTGCAGTTTCATTATCATTTATCGCAAACATTGCTGGGAGAATTTATCTTCCAGCAAAATCTGTTATTGTGACAGGCCTAGTAAGGGGTGTGAATAATTTTGAGCTTGATTGTGTGTTTCTTTTTATTATTATTATTTCCAATTACACACTGATAGCACACAGAACCCCTTTTCATTCAAGAAACATGTCTTATTTCACATGTCCTATGGATAGCAATAATCCGTCCGCCTCTGGCATCCCAGATGAGGCAGACCTCTTTAAATACTCTAAAATGTGACATTTGTCCTGAAATCTATTATATTTTTTAAGGATGTTATATGAAATCGACACAAATGTGACCTGAAGTTTGTTGTTAAAGTTAGCATTAAGCATGTTTTCTGGTTCTTTGTATGGCTTTGGGTTCAGGGCTCTGGAGCTGGCGGTCAAACACAAAACCCATGTGGACACTGTGCTGGCTTATAGGGGGAAGTTCCTGCAGACGTTTGGCAGGAAGGAGACCAACAAGAGATTCCTGCAGTACTCCGAAGGGGTATGTTCTGTGGTGTTGAATAAACTGATTTAGTGCAGGTTATGAAATTGGAACAGAGTGTACTCCACTAACTCTGTCCTTTTAAGTAAATAACTTTTTTTGCCTAGCTTAGGCAAAATGGAGTTCCCTCAATTCACTAAATAGTTGAAATGTAAACACCTCCATGACCCGGTTTAGTAATTGAAGCTTCCATAGTTGTTTGTCACAATGTGTTGTTTTATGGTCGACAGAGAATAAAAGACAAAAAGGGAGCACTTTTTTGTGCTTAAATGTCCATTGTTATGAATCTGATAGAAATAAATATGTAAATTTGAAATATAAAACTAGTAGGAACCCTGTTGGCAGAAGCATTATTTAAGGTTTTGAAATTGTAACCTCCATACTGTTTCAGATTCACGTTGAAATCCCTGATGAACGCACATGTATGTAGGTGCATCAGTTATGTAGCTTCCAGTCAATCTTGAAATGGAAAGAGTATGTTTGTTTTTTTTTATCACTTTTAGTTGAATGCCTGTTTCCTAAATGCTCTGCTTTCTATTCTCATTAATTAATGTTGTCTAATTTGATCCAACTTTCTTTCCTCCCCTTCAGGTTGAAGTGGACTGGGAAAAAATCCAGGCGAAGATTGAGATGGAGTTGTCTAAAGAGCGAGAGAAAGCTGCAAACACCTCTGTGAGGGGCAGCGTGGCATCGCGACATTTATGATAAGGACTCTTAGGTTTGTTTTTTGTTTTGCTACATCTGAGTGACACAATCATTATATGAGGTACATCCTCCACCTGACAGCGTCGTTTTTTGTGACACTCCTTCCATACAACCTGTTGTAAATAGTGCCAACATGTCACTTGACACTATTCTTCAGCAGCTGTTTTATTTCAAGCTTTAAACTTCGGTTCTTATTCTGCTTTGTTTGTCGCTGTTGAAGTTTTCAGTTATTGTTCTTTCTGTAAATACAAGCAATTTTATGTGAATATATATTTTTCTTTTAAGCCATTTCCTGACTATTAATGTTCAATACACACCTGCTTTGCTCAAACGGTGTGCTCTCTTGCCATTTGAAAAGTGACTGGGAAAAAATAGACCTCTGTTTTATATCATATTAATGTCCCAGAGAAACAGGAAGTCATCAATTATTAAAGAAAACCTCATTGATACTTTGACTAAATAAAAAAGTGAAAGCTTCTGTAGTATGTTACAAGGATTGTCATGAATGTCAATAAGATAATTTTAGAAATATTTTTTTATCTAGTTCATTTTTTCCCTCTGAGTTTGCTTAGATAAAAGGGTTGATTTTGTCAGAAATTTAAACAGTACATTCTACTGCGAATACCAATATTTTTCATCCATAAATTTATATTTTTACACCTATTTTCTCATTCATTTATATTCATCACTAAAGTTAAGTGTCCAGCAATTTGCCATCCACAACCAGCTGTAAATAAAAAGACGTCATGTGAATTTATACCATCCATGCTCCTTCGTTAGGCTTACTTTGGGTCAATTGGAAAGAGTTACCATGGTTCAGACGGTCTGTTTTTATTTAGCTCATGTTTAAATTGGCAGCTGCAGTCACAGGCCTGTCCAGGGTTCATGAAGGAAAACGGCTCAGTGATTGAGGTGTCAGATTTTATCTTTGCTCATCTGTTCATTTAACCTGATAGGTTCAGACATGTCAAGGTGAATACTCTCATGTTCTAAAACATGTTTTTGTACATCAATATTTTTACTATTTTATACAGCCAAAACTCTTTTTTTTTTTTTTTTTAAACACTACAAGGAATATGATTTAATAAAGCAAATACACTTATTTATGAAAAAGAAATGTGTTCTCTATTTGACAAGATTTGAGTTTTTTTGCAGTCCAAAAAAAAGTCTTATGTACACCCATATTTTTATTCACATTTACTTCTGGCTTAATTTTTTTCACTTTGGATTCTTTTTTTTTTTCCACCAACTTTTATTCAGTTGTCATCATGCTGTGACAAAACCACATTTCTGATGATGTCGGACTAAATTCAGTCTTTCCCATAAACCTTTTGAAAGAATTTTGCTCCCGGAGCTGGTTTATCGTATTTAAAATATTAGAACCAAATTATTGTTGTCATGTTATGGAAAAGCCTATAATTAAAGGTTCTGACAGAGTTTTGGAAACTCTGGGAAACCTTGAAAGTAGCTTTGATCATTCATCCAATCTGGATAAGAATAGAAAAAAAAATTCTGGTTATTTTCCTTTTTTTTTTTTTAAAGGACAGAAATCTAATAATCGGTCAAATGATGGAAATACAAGATCTTGTGGAGTTTATACTTTCTATTTAAATGAAGTGCTTTTTATTTGTTTTGCCACATAACTATTTGATTTTAACATTTTACTCATCTGTTTTTTTGGGTGTTTGAAATACCGACTGAAGACATAGTCCAAAAAGTTGTTCTAAAAGTCATTCAATTTTGTTTTTAAAAAAATTTCTTTCCAATGTGCTTTATAGAATCTGCTTTTAGTTTTGGAAACCATTCCTTATTTTCAAGACAAAGAGGTCTAGAATTCAAAATTATTATTATACAAGCTGTTGTGAGTTAAGGTTTTATTCTAAAAATATTTAGAATTTCATAAAATTTTCCGCAAATATCTAGAAATTTTAGGTCTCAAAGTCTGTCTTGAGTCAAGCAGTTGAATCAAGACAGAACGTAACTTACAGAAACACCATGTTATCATTTTCTATAGTGCCTTGTTGCTCAACACTCAACTTTACTTTGAATTCCCATCATATGTCCTCCACTGCTATTATGTGAGCTGACTGCTTGCCATATAACTCCTTTCAGAAATCCGAGACGTTTCCAGCTCTGGTCCTTATCTCTGCCTCTCAGTAACCTACTTCCGTCTGCTGATGCTTTAAAGCTATCGATCTAGATAAAACATTTACAGAGCAAGCTTTGACATTAAATATTAAACATATGAAGCTATTAAAGATATTTATATTAAGATTTATAACTAAAGACTTGAATATCTTAAGTAGTAAAATTCAGAGAATGGCCAGACAACAAATCATTATTGCTCATTTTTCCTAACCAATACTTGTTACAAAAAATATGTATGCATGTTTTTATATATATATATATATATATATTTGGAACCAAATTCTGCGCTGCGATCTGAACGATGGGCCTCGTCTTCACAAGAGTGAAGCGTATTAGATAATTTTTAAACTGGTGCTCACACAATACTCAGACAGTCAAGAGATGCTGCTGGGATCTCATGTAAAATTTATGAGGAGAACAAGCTTCATTGATTTGACCTTTTCTGTTCTTTTGTCCAGTAAGCAATGGAGTAAATGGATTATAGAAAGAAAAAAAAAAACACGATTTGTGTACTGCGTATGTTCCATAAGATCTATTTGTTTTTCTCTCGTTTTGTTTGTTTCTGCAAAAATGTTATAGGTTGTTTTGATTGGTGATGCCTGCCTTCGAGGAAAACTGAAAAACAACCAGCATTGTTGTTTTTTCTGGGGAAAGATGAAGCATCTTTATCATAAATTCCTAGAAACCGGAGCTGACACACTTTGGTCCAGACAGAGTGGAGTTGCGTTCACGTATCGCGCCTCCTGCACTCCTGCAGTTGGCTTTCGCTGCTCGGTTTTAATGCTTTTAAATGTCAGCATCCTCCTAGCCGGAGAAGGAAAGCCATCAGTGATCACTATCAGCTCGGCCATCGCAGTGTTGGATTACAGAAGCGAACGGGAATCACTCCAGCCTCTTAGTTTCCGCAGAGTTGGTCAGAGAAGCTCCATGTTTGCTTTGTTAGGGTCGCAGAAAGAGATGTCTGAAAATATCGCTGAAATATACCATACAGGCATAAATGTACTTCTCAGAACGCATTTGAAAGATTCTATTTTTGTAGTGGGATGATTAAACATCTTCATTGAAGATGTTTGACTGTATTTTGGGTTTTCTTTTATACCACAGGGTCAAATCTATACATACAGACTGGATTGAATGCATTTACCGCATTTGGATAAATGTCCTTTAGCCCGTTGCAGAGATGCTACACTTTTCTTTTTGCGGGTGTCAGCAGTCCTCTGGTGTAAACCTGGCTGGCTATTGGGCAATTCCAATAGCCCAATAGCCTATTGGGCTATTGGGCTATTTCCAGCCTTAAATTTTCTTTAAGGCTGGAATATTATGGCTTAAACATAAAGTCTCAGACTTTTTTCTTTGTATGCTAAATTCGATTTCCAATTTTCATCATTTTTTTCCCCCTCACTTTCTTTTCTTACAAAGGAATTACAAATGACAAATTTATCTTTAAAAAAAAAAGGCTTTTATTTCAACCATCTCTCCTATGAGTTGACCTGAAGTCAAAGACCAAATAATTAGAAGTTGTAAAACACGCTTGTCGAACAAGATGGCTGCCCTGGGCATTCTGACCTCATCTCTTGAACTATGTGGTTAAATGTGATAAGAGACATTTGACCACACGTTAGTGAGCATCTTGGATATGTTTGAGGTTCTATGCACAACTTTGACTTTGCGTGAATTACAGAAAATGTATTCAAACCAGTGTACACTCAGTTTTAAAAGTCATTAGCATGTTCTGCATACATTCATTCACCCTGGACAACACAAGCTATTAAAAGCTGCAATATAATCTGATTCTCACGACAGCTTGACGTATGTTCATCAGTACTGTATAATTTGAGAGAAAATTAATTTTTAACATGTATTTCTCACCCTAATAGAAATGAAAACATTGTTTAGAATACATTCTTCTTTTGCTTAAAAAGAAACAGAAAAGAAACATGTTCTGGTTCATCTTCTTCAAATGTAAAGTGTTTCAAAGCGTCCGTCACGGCATCTGATACCTGATTAGCAAGTTGTCTTGCCACGTAGCTTTAAAATTCACTATACAGTGGAGTATTATTTTTTTAAGTTATCTTTTTCACAATTAAATGTTTCTGAAGCATTCAGTGTGTAAGCAATTCAACCGTACATGTCTGTAAGCCAGAGTTTGACCCTGCTGACCCCCTAAACCAAGACAGAGAATGAAGCTGAATCAAATGGTGGTGATGATCATCTTCAGGACAAATCTGTTAAAATTCATGTAAACTAATTATATCTGATTAGTTTCCATGCAATTTCACAACTCGCCAAGTTAGTTTACAAAGTATTTGACTTGTGTCATTTCAAATATTGACCATTTTTTCTATAATAGTTCCTCGATGCAGTCCGGACTCAAACTATTTTAGCTTACCCAAGCATCTTCTCTCTTTCTGACTGCTGAGCAAAGACATTTTCCTACTTCTTCCCAGTGAGGAAAATGATTTGAGTTGACCTGATGGAACAGGGCTCATTATACGGTGCATGCCAAAAGTTTACACATCCTTGTGAAGTTGCGATGTTTTTGTAAAAATGAGGCCGTAATAACTTTTTTCCCCCCCAATATGTTTTCAGTTTTAATGTGAAAATTTCATCCTGTGTACGTCAAACAAGCAATTCTGTTAGATGGGACAATGTTAAGCAAAGAGGAAAGCTGTGTAAATGCGCAGACCCTTCGATACACACTCTGTTTTATCACACTTTGGTTCAGTTTTTACATTCAGTGTTTGTGGTTACACACCTAAAAGTAGTCATAGTGAATTTAATTAGCCAGAAATAAACGTCAGCCGTCCGTTCAACCGTTTGAGTCCTTCAGCCAAAAGCCGAAGTTTGCAGAGAGGTGTCAAAGGATCAAAATGGTCCTACTGTCCAAACGTATCAGTCAGGGGAAGGACATATTAAAAACGTTCCCCATTGCATTAATGCGGCATATGGCGGCACAGTAAAAACAATCATTGGTAATAAGAGAAAACATGCAACATAGTGACATTACAAAAAGACAAACACTGAAAAAGCTGCAGGACTTTTTGGATGCACTGGCTGAGATTTAATTGTGATAACATTGTCCTGTGTTCGATTGCCTGAAGAGAGCTGTGGGGCAAGAGATGTGTTGGTGGAGCTTTTGCATATTACAGTGGGAAAATAGTCACATGCTGATAGATTTCAACGATGGAAAAGAGAATGCTGGGGCCTTTGCTGCATCTCCACCCCTTTTCCTTTCACTTCACCATTCAATACAGCACTTCAGTGCCAAAACTTACCACTAATAAAAGTGTTTCTTAGTTGAATTGTAAGGATTATCTGTCACATTAAAGTTGGGAAAAAAAGATTAAAAACATATTTTTTAATGGTATTATTGTTGTTTACATGCCAAAACCTACCACTTTAACAGTCATGTGACAGCCAAGTTTCTGCCTGGTAATAATTTGCGATGGAAGTAGTGAGTGATGCAGAAGTTCTGCAGGAAACATAAATTGTAGTTATAAATGATCTGGAAGGAACAAAGACTATCTGGATTCTCAAACGACTTGAGTCAAAATGATCACTGAAAAATGTTTGATAAGATTTTTATACATTTGGGCCATTTCAGCTACTTACACACACACACACACACAGAGGAGAGAGAAACAGACTGCACACACACAATATTAGCTCACATTCAGC